>PVIR01010766.1:0-49027 GCA_004026965.1 Petromus typicus | reverse complement strand
GGGCCGGGGAGTTAGCTCAGTGGTTCCGGCGCCTGTCTTGCAAGCGCAAGGACCCGGGTTCGATTCCCCGGTAACCACATAACAATACTGGGTGTGGAGACCCACACCCAGCAGCAACCAGTACCACATAGCACAGTGCCGGGCATGGTGGCTCACGCCTGTAATCCCAGCACTCGGGAGGCAGAGGCAGGAGGATTGTGATGTGAGTTTGAGGCTGAGCTCAGGGCCAGCCTGAACCACAAAGCGAGACCCTGTCTCAAAAGACCTAAAAAAAAAAAAAAAAAAAAAAAAATAGTGGATGGGACATTTCACTATGAACAGCTTATTTTATACTTAGCTATCTAATCCTCTTGACCCTGTATGATTTACAGCCACCATCACTGAGATAAAGAAAGGTAAGGGTCATAATTGGTTAAGCCTTTGTAATGCCAAATAAATGCTGGTGAATTAATTTAAAAGGGGTAGAAGGGTATTTCTTGGTAAATTTCTTGGTAAAGACAGTCCACAGAACTCAGGAAGAGTCCAACAAAGATTCGAAGTAAAAAGGACATGTGCGACAGGGCTCTGGCAACGAAACAACAGCTCCCAAACACCTTACCTCAAAGAATCTCTGCTCGCGTTTCAAATTTCCTGGAAAGAGAAGCTCTTCTGTCCAGCTGCACCATGCATTTCTATCTTTATATTAATCAGTTATGACCAAAGAACAAACTCGGTGGCAATGCTACATCACAGATGGCACAGAACCATGAGGCAGCATTCCAGTGGGTGGAATGCCAGATTTCCTTATCGTGCGCTGTCTCCAACTGACACCTCCTGATACACATTGCCCTGGACATCTTGGATTGAAAAACGCGTAGTGTCTTCTAACCGTCTATTACAGGCCACTCCATTCCCGCAAACACAAACCAAAGTAGTGTTAAAAATTCCAAATGCTTCTACCCTCCTACATTCACCCTTGTACTCCTGCTACCTATCTTTTGCCATCCACCTGCCTCTTGCAATTCATCATTAATCTTCAGGTTATATGACTTATTGATGCCCATAATCTTTGGCTGGCCCTGCTGACTTCACCTATTACCACACGTAAACATGCGGACAACAAAGTCACTGTGTTTGCTTATTTATACATTGATTATAGCCGTGAAAACTTATTCTCATGTTTCCAATTTTATGTGTATCTTTGTGCTTTACACTATCTATAGCTAAAAATACAGTCTTAGTATCATGACTATATTTAAATCTAAAATGGAATCATTGTTCTTATGAATTTTTACCTTATTCTTAACCTTATCTCTATAGTAATTTTGTATTGGTCGGCAAAATAACAGAGTTCCTTTTCCTTCTTAGGTAAAATATGCTTTTCATTTTCATCACACTGGGAGTCAGAACCTTTGAGAGAGTATTTAGATAAATGTGGACCCTAGAAAGTAAGAAAACCAGCTTTAACTGAGATTTTTGCCTCTTTTTAAATTTTCAGCTGCACTTTCTACCTCTGTACTTCCCCTCCTTACCCCAGAGCAATCTGTTCATTTCTACAAGCCAATAGCTTCCACATTATACTGGGAAATGGAGCCTGCAATCCAGAGAGAGTTTAGAGCTATCGGCCAGTGTCAGGAAGGAGGTGGAGAGAATCTAGGGTCATTTCAACTCATAGGGTTCTGTGTAGTTTAAGTGTTGGTATTTTTCCTTAAGATCTTTAAATCATTGTGCCAAGAATGAAAATATTTACTAGCTAATAGTAATCACTTTGATGTATGATCTTAAACTAATTTCCAGGCACTTGGCTAAGTGTTTTATGTCTTATTTCATTTGCTTTTTTACTAAAACTCTACATCCTACATCCATGTCTTAGGTGAGGACACCAGAACTTATAGAATTTAAGCAAATAACTGCACCAGGCAGGCTGGTTAAGGGCATCCTGGGGCTGAATCTGGGGGTCTAACCCAGTCTGTGCCTCAGCTCTAAATCCTTGGTATTTTTCATTCTAATCTTGTAACTTGTTTTGACCATTGTTATGATAAAATGTTGCAGTGAGTGATTTAGGGTAGTTTGCTATCTTTTTAGCATGAGATTACTAAACTTACCTAGTTTACCTAGCCTTCTACATCTGCCCCCAACCAATCATGTCTCATTTCTTTGTGGAAATCAATGACTAAGTAGAATTCATTCATTAAATTTTTGTACTTTTTTACTTCCCTCCTTATCCTGTGCCAGGCACTATGCTATACTTCATAATAAATGTAAGAATAGCTGATATCTTCCCTTATGGAGTTAGGCGCGCATGACAATGTTAGACAGCAGAAGATGACAGAAAAGAAACAGTAAAAGAAAAAGAACAGTTCCAAAATATTATGAATTAACTCTACTATGCAGTAGGTAAAATCTGATACCAATTTACTCTGTAGACAACTTTTCAGAGTGGATTCTATTGTTTAGGTTTTATCTGGTGAGTGTGGAAATACCTTACATTCCTATGATGTCAGACTGGCTGTACCCCTGAATTCTGCAGAGACACAAAAGCAGAGATCCTTTCCACAAAATGTTACAGTACTTTCGGTCTCATTCATTTATTACTCTCAACAAATTAAAAACTGCTTCCTTACTACAGATTCTTGAAAATCGTGGTGGACAGAAAAGGAGAACTGATTCATGAAGCAAGTTTAAAGAGAATTACATCTTAATTTCTGGGCTTATGTATAGGAAAGCATAATACTATTAATCTAAGAAAGAAATCATCTGCTAATCCTCAGAAATCTAGATTAGTTCACTACTAACATGAGGTCAGATTTCATTACCACAAATACTGCCGTAAAATGTTCATAATGACCAACATCTAGAAAGTGTTTCAGTTTTCAAAGATAACAAGGCAATGAACTCCTAGCAAAAACCTATAAATCAGTATTTTACCTAAGTAACAATGAAAGTGTTTATATAAGAGAATAAGAAAAATCCGACCTTTTCCCCTCATGTTTATTGGTCAAGATCATGAAGATTAAGCCACAATGAATTTTTAAACTTGATTTTAGCTAAAATAATTTTTGAGGTTCTAAATTGTTCCCTTCCCCTCCTCTTGTTTCCTAGACTTTTTTTGTGTCCTTTAAATTTATGGCCCTTTCGCACTTTCCACTTATGCCACGTTCGGGAGACAAAAGCTTCGCTAATTCTGCAAGATGGTTGATCGCCATGTTTGGTAAATTAGGAAGAGGATCTGATAAACATCCGGGTATGTTGGTGCACCGCTGAGTTAAGGCTTCCAATCCTCAGAGGTGTTTCTCATCACTAAAACAACAGACCATAAAGCTTGCTGTGTGCAAGTAGATTTATTTCTTTATTTGTGCTCATACACAACCATAAAGGTTTATCTTCTGATCAGAGGAAGAAAATAAACAAAACAACAAAGGTCTTTGCAAGAGGCTACATGAGCCAGATGAAGGGGGTCTTTGTTCTTTTCAGGTTAACGAGGAATAGAAAGAGAGACAAAAAAATATGATATGACATGATGCAGGCTCCTTGCTTTTTTATGTCATTTTGATTCATGATAAGCAAACTTCAATGTGTGTTTAAAATCTTGAGGATTTATATTATTAACCAAACAAGAATTTTTACAATCAGGGAACATTTGTCTGGCTTCCCCCTCGCCTCCTCCCTCCCAACCCATCCCCCCAACCAGCACACACAATTTTTGTAGAATATTTTGTTGGCTATAATTAAACTATGTGTGTTAATTAGGATTAGATTTTAAATGCACTGCTTGGGAAGTTGAAAAATACAGGATCTGAATGAGCCCAAATTGAGATGACACTTGAATTTTCGCAGATGTTTCCATAATCCTAATTTCAAATTGATTGTACTTCCTGAACAGTGAGAAGCCATTTTCAGTTATTTATTCAGACGTGTGCACTACTTTTCCCTCTGCCAGTGGGTAAAAAATATTTAGTACTTTCATTAACTCCTTCAAATAGACTGTTTTCTGAGGCAGGTTTTAATGGGTGGGGAGCCGAATATGTCCCACCTGCTCTCAGAACCTACCAGAGCCCTGGTCCTGGCCTGAGCAGAGACAATTTCTCCCAAGCCTGCCCTTCACAATGGGTTCAGCTGGCTTTTCACTGTCGTTGCTCAAAAGATCAGGGAAAAAGCAAAGAGAGAGAAAAAGAACTTCTTAAATTACTGGCCAGCAGCAGCCCAAAACGTGTGACAATTGACTCAGTCACAAGATGTACAGCGTAGGATGCTACATAAGTCCAGGGTTTGGACCCAACACCAGGGCCACCTGTAAAACACATTCCCAAATAAATGGCCTGTAAAAAAGATAAGCCCCTGCCAAGTGTGTGTCAGTACCAAGCAGCTTTTACTAAAACTGGAAATTCAGCGCCAGACTCTGAATGTGCCTGAGAGCAAACGTGGTCTTCTGGGTTTCTTGTAGCTTCTTTCTACGTTTTATTTTGTGTTCAACCCAGAATCCAGAGAGTTTTCAGAAATCCTGTTTGGGAAGCATCCCCACTCCCCTGATAAGTCTTCTATTTGATTGTAATTCTTTGCAGCTTTCCTGTGGGGGGCGGGGGCTCTGCTGAATTAGAGGCGCAGTGCCTTCTTCCACCTGTAACGATTTCCCACTCAACTGTAAGACAATGGCCATGATTGATCTAATGAGGGACTGGAAAAGCCAGCTGATTGCTATAAATAGTTGAAAGCAAAAACTTGTGCTTGGCTTCCCAAAGAATTTCTCATCAACTCTGGTACCCTAACCTAAATAGGTAAGCCATGCTGGCAAATTAGGTGAGACATTAAGCTTTTACTGGTGGAAGTTTATACAGGGGACAAGGACAAATTCATGCAGAAAGAGATGACTGATGGAATATTCATGTTTTAAAGTAACAATCACGTGGCATTCTACATGTCCCACAAAGGCAGAATTCATTTTTTTAAACATAAAACAGTTTGAATAAAATGCAAGTATACATAAGATTAGAATGTTGGCTTTTTAAAATGGCCGTTTGGTATTTTTTAATAATATTTGAAGTCCAGTGGAAATAGTTTTTGTGCATTCATTTGTTAAAGAAAATAGCAAGCTGCAAAGGTACATAAAAGTAATTCACATAATATCCCTGAAAAATTATAATTTTTTTTTAGCCCCGTGTTTCTTAACCCTGGCTGCACATTAGCCTCACTCGATGCCCATACTGTATCCCTGATCAATTACACCAGAGCTTGGGGCCTGGGATCCAAGAACGGCTATTTTTAGCTCCCAGGGTGATATGAAGGAGCAGCCGAGTTTAAGAACCAGTTATTGTACTCGGCAGCCTATGCTAATAGCTTGGAGAAACTTTTCTCCTCTCCTATATGCAGGAGAAGAGTCCAATTAAAATAGTCCATGACTCCCTCTCTAGCCCTGGGAGCCCACGATTCACATTTCACTTTATGGGAGCCTAAATTTGTGCCTCAACACTGCTAGAGCCCCTTCTCTGGGAATCACAGGGAAACTTTAGGTTCTGCACCACTGAATGTTTACTTTGCCCAAGACCATCCATTCATAAGATCTCAAGTCAAACCAGTTTTAGCCTCAGAGTCCATGTTTTTACCATGACCAGGACAGAGATAAATGTTGTGAGCCCATGAACTTATCCGGCCTGAAAGCTGTTTTGTTTGGTTCATGCAATGATATAAAAATGTTTAAATCTGAATGCTCCTACTCTGGATGTCTGCTCCCTGGTCCTCCATAATCCCAACCACTCTCTGTAGGCACATCCATTTATATCTCTTTGCCAAGGCATGAAGGTCCCTAGAAACTATGATGAAGTCACAAGAGAGAAAATCATGTCAGAAATTTCCAACCACTAATAACCTGAGGAATACTAAAATTACACCTCCCTGCTGGTCAGATGAGAGCAATGCGGTTATACAGAGGATGGAGAAGGGGAGAGAGGATCCAAGGGTAGGAGCAACATGGAGCCCTCCTTCAAAAGTGAATCCTAGAACACATTTTATAATGAACAGCTTAATTGAAACCGATGCACCTTACTAATTTTATTAACTCAGTTTTCACTCATTCAGTCATTCACTTAGCACATACCTGCCAGAGAGAAGACAATTTTCAAATGAAAGTCTGTAAGGTCAAGAATTAGTGTTTCATTAGGTTCCAGGCATTCTGTTAAACACTCTGAAAACATTTTTCAGTTACTACCAGCGACCTCCCTTATGCTACTAGTATGACTCTTTTGCTAATACAGTTATCTGAAAGGAAAAGGAGATGGGTGTTCCCATCCATTCACCTAATAACTATGAATGAGCAACTACAATGTACTAAGTGTTATCCTAAATATTAATGACTCAGTGGTGGAAAAAGATGGCATGTAGCTACCTCCATCAGCTGCTGCTGCATATTAGCTTTTAGGAGCTGATTATTAAAATTTCGCAATCTTGCAAGCTGGTTTTTGAGTCACTGATAGCTTGAGATTAGCACTGTCTGGTGTAAGGACACCATGCAAATCAGCAGAAAGTACAAATTAAAGCTTTCTTCTTTGAAGGCCAATTTAGAAGACACCATTATTGATACGTGATGATAACTTCTCTGAGGCAACTTAACAAGCCTCAGAATTTTAATTCAAGCCTTTCTATCTCTGTAGCGAAGGTCACTTCTAATCTGCCATTGAATAAGGGTTTCCAGCTTCCAGAAACTTATAATAAATATAGAAATTCACGAATACATAGAACTTAAATTCTCAGATGGCTGGACTTAATTCTACCTGTTATTTTCCAGCCTTGAGACCTAAAAGATGTAAGTCAATGAGCATATTTATATTTCAGTGAAAATTCAACAAGAATTTATTTTAAAAACCATATATAACCATTGCAAGTTGATGAGGTAAGGCTTAAAACAGTCTTTCTCAAAGAGGCCACCCAATTGTTAAGCTGAAGATTGAAAACTTTTTGCTTATTATTAAAGTTACTTCAAGATCCACAAAGATCAGCAAAAATGGCAAGTTGAACTGCCCAGGATTTAAGTCCATAGGGGGTGAATGTGTCAGATTTAGTGTTGCTTCTTTCATAAATTGTCAGATTAAGCAGTCATTCGTTCAGTCAAATTACTCAGTATTATTACTTCATATAAAATGCTCCATAACTTCTGTACATATCAAAGTGTATTATTTATACCAAAATCATTACTAGCCAATATTTGGGGACCTTAGTAGAAAATCAAAATGCCATCTGGTCTATCCAGCTAGAATGTAATTTCTTTTCTTCCTTCTCTGGGAGTTGCTTTCCTCTTGTTTTTGTAATAGACTTTGAAAACTTTAGGCTAAGTAGGCATGCACTATATACTGCTGGTCTAGAATTAATTACTCTTAACACTGCTATATTCCAGCATACCACTATTCTGAAATTTCCAGCCCAGACTCTAAATGATAAGATTGGACTCAACTTTAAAAGGCAGGAAGAATATTTATCCCCTTCCCCACCCCCCAAAAAAGTTGTACAAAATGTATTTAAACTAGAGTTGGAAAAGGCATAGAAAATAAACTTTGAAGGTTTGCTTGTGTGTGTGAGAGAGAGAGAGACTGTGTGTGTGTGTGTGTGTGTGTGTGTGTGAATGTGCATGTGCATGTGCATGTGTGTGTTAGTTGCTAGGAGTTGAGAGCAAAACTTCATACATGATATACAAGCTCTCTACCAGTGAACTAGAACCCTAGGTGCAAGTAAATTCTTGAAATGACAACAGGCTTAATGATAATTTGCAAAAATACCTGGCAGTCAGAGAAGACTCCCTCCTCTCTACCCTCATTTGAAATTTTGAGGAGCTCTGAGGAATGGAATTTTGAAAATTTATTTTACTTATTTTTAAATCTTAGCCAGAGTCTCATACAAACAAAATTTGGAACGGTCCCTATTTTATCCAGAAACACTAACTAAATTCAAGGCAGTGAATATTTATGGAACCCCAAACCCTGTGAAACAATCTCAAGTCCTAGGCTATTTCCTCCAGAAGATTATATGCTATCAGATAGACACATGCTTTATAAATTGAGAAAAGTTCACCTAAATGCAACACATATATAAAGGCTTTTTGAAAAGAACCAAATTATTACCTTTAAAGAGGCAGCTTTTATTGTAATTTTAAATTCACTTCCCTAGTGATAATTGATTATTGAAAACAGAAAAGCTCTCCACAGACCAGAAAAGTCCCCTAGCGATGATGATTACCAACATTTTGTTTTATAGTCTGCCATCCTGAAAGACAAGTGAAAAGCAGTAAGCATAAGAATGATGTTGAAGTTAGAGCGATAAGCAGCATGCTTGGTTGACTGTGGTGAAAAGGAAGTCATCAAAACTAACTGTAATTTTCAAAGTTAAGCAGCATGGCAGTTCTACGATAACTAGATAAGGAACTTGATAAAAGCAGCTGACATGGAAGAAAAAGATAAGTATTGAATATTTAAATCGATGCCTATCTTACTAATAAAGCCAAAAAGAAATTCTATAGTTGTCTGAGCCAAGTAGGTTCAACCAGCAATACACCTAAGCTATCATGTTTATGTTGGTCATCTACATTGCTTTTCCCAAATTATTTATTGTATTAAAGTTCACTAATATGGTGGTACACTGAACTATTTTTAAGTGTACAGTTCAATGGTTTTTAATTCTCTCACTGGGTTGGGCAACTATCACATTATCATCCATCTCCATAATCTTTGTCTCGTAAAAGTGAAGCTCTATTCCCCTTCCTTCCCTGCCCCTGAATCCACTACGCTACTATCTGCCTCTTTGATTTTTGATCACTCCAAGTATCTCATGTAAGCAGAATAACACACTACTCGTTTTGTGACTGATACATTACACAAATGTGCATAAGGCTTATCCGTGCAAACATATGTCAGAATTTCCTTCCTCTATAAGGCTGAAAAATATTCTATTGTATCTATATTTCAGATACTTCTTATTCATTTTCAATGCACAATTAGCTGTTTCCATATTTCACCTATTGTTCAGAGTAGTGCTTTTTCACAATTGAGACTCCACTTTAATTTCTTTGGGGTGTATATCCAGAAGCAGAGTTACTAGATCATGTGATAACTGTCATTTTAAGGAAGAGCCACATCATCCTCACATAGATTGTAACATTCTTCTTTCCACCAGTATTACACAAGAGTTCCAGTTCTTCATATCTTTCCAATACTTGTTATTTCCCAGGTTTTTTCTTTCTAACAGTGACCATTCTTCAAAGTGTAAGGTAATAGTTCACATTTTCTATTTGCATTTCCGTAATGATTAATCTTTTCTCTTACTTATGGGAAATTTTTCATCTTTTCTGGAGAAAATACTCATGTCTTTATTCATTTTGAGTCATATGGAGCCATAGGTATGGTTTCCTATTGGTGAGTTTTAGGAGTTCACTATATATTCTGAAAATTAATCTCTTATCATATCTATGATTTTCAAATATTTCTACCATTGGGTGGGGTGCCTTTTCCCTGTTAATATTTTCATTTATGCAGAAGCTTTTTAACTTTATTCTTTAAATATCACTTTAAACTATGCATCACAAAATTCTCAATTGTGATGAGAACGAACAAATTGGACTATATTTTTATCCTTGTCATCTAATCACATAAACAAATACACACAGAGACACACTTGTTGGTGCCTTCCATAGTCTTCAGGGAAGTTAAAGTCAAAGAGATATATATTAAGGTCAAGAAATCATCTCAAGCTCTAATAATCTTCACCACTATTCACCAAAACCTCAAGCACCTATGAAAATATAGATTTATTTAAATTCCAGTAGGATGGGCTTTGTTACATTTTACCCAAGATAACAAAGTCAGTAAGAATGAAATAGTTCATACCAGTAAAAATAAACTACAAAGCTAGAACCAAGAAGACAACATATGGAGACCTGTAGTTCCAGTCCTATTGGATCACTATAGTTTCCAGTCTAAACATGAGAGATGAATTTGTGTCCAACTCACTTGCTATGTTTTTGTAGACCTTGAAGGGTATTTCAGCCAATTTAATCCCCTCAAGTCTGAACAACACTGATTATCTACCCAGTCTTTATCTTCTCTTCTCCTTGCTGGTAGATCTATTCTGTCTCTGAAGGTCATGACCTCAAACCTAAGCAACTAATTGTAAATGAGCTTAGCTAGCAGTGATATTTCCTTTCCTTTTTTCTAGTCATAGTATAGGAATACATGATACTCTTTTGGCCAATGAAATGTAAGAGAAACTGTTTCTGAGCCCTAAGAAAATTTTGCTTCCTTAATAAAGGAAAGAACAATAGGATTAAAAAGCTCTTTTGTTCCCATTTTTCCTTCCACTCCCCTCAAGATACTATATTTTGAGCTTCAGCAGCTATTTTCAACCCCATGAGAAATCATTTTTTAAATGTTCAGGATAGCTGTACAATGAAAAACAGAAAATTATGCATTTTAATGATATGTCTGGAGCTCAGTACCTACCCTGCAATTCCCACCTCCAAAGTATTAGTTATATTTAACCATTAATTGACTTTGTGCTTTAGGCTATGGTTAGATCTACTGAAACTTGACGTGAAATGTCATCATAGCAGTTTGTGAAGCACCTATCATATAGTAATTAAAAGAAATAGGCAGTTCAAAAATCACCAAGCTCAGATGCACACCGTAGGTCTAGATGTAGTCTGACTGAAGAGTATGTCCTGTGTGGAACCCAGATGCTGAAGCCCCACTTGTGTCACTACACACCACTCTGACTCACTATTTCTATCTGTAAATCAACTGGATGCTACTCTTTGCTCTTCAAAGTGGCTGAGGGCAAACAAACTGTCCCTTGAGTTACTGAGTCCTTTCACAGTCTTGTTGGTGTCCAGACCCAGGACTGGGCCATACTCAGTGGATGAATTTTCCTTACACTTCCCTGGGCATTTCTGTGAATTACTGGTCACCGTATCTTCCTGTCTTGCTACTTCCTCATCTGTTGAGAATAGCTAGTTTAGAATAGGATGAAGAAAAGCTGAGCAGGGCAAGGAAAATGGAAAAGGAATTGATCCCTGAGTAATCCATCCTCTGGCTAATCCACTTTTGAATAATTGATCAAATAACCACTCCTGCCCAATCGCCATGTTTATCTACGTAGGAAAATGGAAAGAACCTTCAGGCACCTAGCTTTCTAGCATCCTCCAGTGAGCTCCACTGCCTCAGAACAAAGCTAAGGATTGTTCTTGCTACCACTGTATCCACAGGGCTTTCAAGGGACAACCTTTCTGTTATATCTTCTGCTTGTTGGTTCCACTAAGACCACAATAAAAGGCTTCAGGCCGAAACAACATGACATCAAAGAATTCAAAGAGAATGATGTCATCAGAATCAGTCTCCATTGTTCCCAGGAAGATAATCATAATGATGAAACACGTGAACAGAGTCAATCAAAACATCTCTTTCCAGATTTCCCTTCCTTCTCAAGAACAGCAGCACACATTTCCTAGCATCTTCTGTGGGCTCACATAACACAGGTCAGTCTGAAGGAAAGTTGACCTGCACTTCATTAACCTGGCCTGGAACAATAGACAAAGACCACTGACATCTGCTATTGATATGCCATCTCTGACAGAGGAAGTCGACACTTAAGGGGGATTCTTTATTCACACATTGTTTCCCAGCAGTTGATAATTGGATGTGCTTGAAACAAAGAGATCTTTAAAGTTGATGAGTTTGGGAATCATGGAGACAATATTCACTTCTAAATGTCAATAAAGAGAGTTGTAGTCATTATTTGTTAAGTTATAATAATTTACAAACAAACTGTCCCTCGAGCAGAAAGGAAAAGCAGAATAGAATGGAAACAGGTAGATGCTATTAGCTAGTTCTAGCAGCAGAAGAATTCTCTCTACCTTCCACCTCACACTGTGAGCTCTGTGACAGACACAGGACTCAGAGAAGGATCAGGTAAAGCTTTGGCTCACACACTCGGTGTGGAATAACTCCAGTTGAAGCCTCAAATTCATTGTATTGGGCACTAACACCCGCCTTAACATAAACCATGTAGAATTTATGGTCCGTTGAAGATAAAGAATCTGAGATCTCTATCAGTAAAGGAAGGAAGAGAGATAGAAGGTTAAAATGGCCCACCAACTAGTTTCTCTACCCTTGAATAATTAAAAGCCTGCATACTTCCAAGTACATCTGCAAACTAAATCTAGCACACGTAAAGGTGCTCAGTAACACTGTGAAATGGATACATGAGCCCTGTCTTCACTTCGCTGTATAAAAATGCTGGTCTGTCTATGAAGAGTGACAGATGAAGAAGCTCAGTCTAGGAGGGACCTCAGCCTCTAGTGCATTGGCTTTCCATGCAGCAAGCGATACAAACAAAAGACAAAACTTCTTATGATTGATCTCACCCTTTCTTTGTCACTCACGCTTTGACCTGCTTCATAAATTTTAATAGGGAAATTTTAGGTAAATATTTTATTGCCATATAGCACGCAGAGAGAAAAGTGCACAAACTTAGGAGAATAGCCCACAGTATTTTTATGGTAATCATTCTTGGTTAACCACCATCTGGATTCAGAACTAAAGATTACTAGCACTTATATGATTCCCCTTTTTCCCTACACACATACACAGACACATACACAAACACACCAACTATCATTCTGATTTTATAGCTAGCGTATGGATTACTTATTCCAGTTTTTCAATGAATGATTAATTGTACGTTTTGCATGGAGTTGCTTTCAGTCCATTTTCTGTTAGTAAGATCTACTCCTGTGGTTAATGTGTTTTAGTTACTGTGCACAGCCATACCATGGATAGATTTATACTTCCGCTCGTGTACAAGTTACACACTCGTTCATCTGTTCTACCACTGAAGGACATGAGTTATTCCTGGTTGGTGCCTTTGAACTTCCGCTGCTACCAACATTATAATGCACACTGTTTTGTGCTGATATGTATCTGCTTCTTCTTGTACATATAAAAGAAAGAATTACTGGCCTTACACGTATGATAAACTTTTCTCTTTTTTGTTACCAGGAATCAAACTTGGGACCTTGAGCTTGCCAGGCAGATGCTGTGCCCCTGAGCTACATCCCCAGCACATGTAGGTTAAACTTTATTAAAAACTTCCAAGTGCTGTCACTAATTTTCATTTCCATTAGCAATGAATGAAGCTCAACTTGTCCTTGTCAACATTTAGTGCTGTCCATTCTTAGGGTTTTTAAAAAAAATTTTATTTTCCGTATAAGAGATTGGATCCAGAGCATTTACACTGAAAAAATCCTCATCTCTCTCCCTTTTCAATTTTTCATTTTGAGATAGAGTCTTGCTAGGTCACTAAGTTGCCCAGGATGAGCTCAATTTGCAATCCTCCTGCTTTAGCCTCTTTTAGAGATGAGACTATAGGAGTATGTCACCACATCCAGCTAGTTCTTGTCCTGTTTGGTTGAGAGCCATTCTGATGAATGCATGGTATATCCCTTAGCTTTATTAATCCACTTGATCTAATGACTAATTGTCTGAGCACCCATTCATAGGAATGTTAAATTGTTTCTTTTATAAAGTTTCTTTAAATCTTTTGCCATTTAAAAATTTTATTATTTCTTCTGATTTATTTATACAATTATATCTGCACATGGGTCTTTTGTGATATTTTTGCATTGCAAATATGTATTACTTTTTTTTACGTGACTCTTTAGTAAACTTTACTTTCTTTTTTTTTTTTAATTATCTTTATTGGTACATTAAATATACACATCATGATTGCACTCCATAATGGGGATTTGTACCAGTATAAGACACAACTTAATTCTCATTTTTTCCCATAGCCCCACCCACCCTACCACCCCCCATATATATAAAATTTGTTTCCTTACTTTTTTTAAACTTTACTTTCTTTATGCCATCCTCTAGTAGGCAGAAATTCATCTCAATTAAATCAAACTTATCAGTCCTTTTCTTTATGGTTGGCCCTTTTTTGTCTTGTTTAGGAAATTTTCACATCACCCAGATTGGCGAAGATACTGCCCGATATTGTCTTCTAGAATTGTGCCATCCAATGTGGTTGCCACAGCTACACATGACTATTTAAATGTAGGCTAATGAACATTTAAATACAATTACAAATGGATTTCTTCAGTTCAGTGAATTGCAATGAAAAATGTCAAAATCAGCATGTGACTAGTAGATAGTGGACAATGAAATTTCATTATGAAAAATTCCAGTGAACAGTACTGGTTCTAGAGATTTTACTGTTAATGTGCACATGGGTATACAAAATGCACAGGGAAGTATGCTTTTGTAAAATGCAATCATGGTAAATATTTTATTGGACCCAAAGATGAAATGTTTGACAACTGAACTTGCACAAAATTCTGTATGAGCCAAGAGGGAAGAACTTCCCTTGTGTTATGTGACTGAAATTTTGGTATTCATTTGACTACCTGTTACTTACCATAAGGAATAGTCTACACTCTGCAGGTTCAACCCACTCTGTGCTCTTTACCTTCCATTTCAATGTGTAGATTCTTTTGGGCTAGTACTTCTGAGTCCTATCCATTATTTCCTTTCTTTTCAATCATTCAACTGCTTTTGAAACCCCACTCACAGGTTCCTGCAACATCTCTGGGTCCCTGAAGTGTGGAGAACATGTATCCCTACATCTGGATCAAAAGCTGTTTAGTGGACATCCATTCTGTGTCAAGGACTCTCGACCAATGTCTAATTCTTTGTCACTGAATTTTATGAGAGCCTTCCCATACCTTCTTAATTTGGTTGGTTTTACAGCCTGTGATCTGATCATAGCAACAAGCTCATGTTTCCCAAGAATGTGCAGGCTAAGCAGCAATTCTGAGATTTGTCTGTCACAGATTTGTAAAGATTCATAAGTTACTACCGACTAAAGAATTCCAGCCCAGTATTTATAAATGTGGAACATATAGAAAGAGAAGTCCTGCTTCCCTTTAGGACAGCTGGATTGAGTGCTCAGGGAAATAGGAATTGGCCATTAGAGTCAGTACAGAAGAGTCTTAGGGGCTTTCTTGGATTTGAATAATTATACAAAGTTGACACAAGCAGCTGGAGCACAAAGCTGAAGTAAAGCAGAAAATGGAAAGGAAAAGGAAATATCTGGCTTTGCCTATATTAGGTCATGTTCTCCAGAAGCCCATCCTGAGATGAGGATACATGTTCAATGAATTTACTAAAGAAATGCACTTGGGAGAGAGGAAGAAGCATGGGAAAAAAGAGAAGCCAATCAAAGACAAATTTCAGCCTAAATCCATTCTCCGAGGGAGTTCCAGGGTATAAATTACCTGCCTCATTATGTTCCTGTACTGGCCAGTCAGTCACTTGATAGAAGCTGTTGAGGGAAGGAGAGGAAGGGGGAGCCAGTAAAGACCAGCTCCTTGCTATGAGCAGATAGAGCCCTGTTTTGTAGAAGCCTCCAGAGTTAGCCATTTATGGGCGCAGGTCATGAGAGGCAGAACAAACCCTGAAGCCAATGAAGGGCACCTAGAAATCAGGAAGAGAGCCGGGGGTCCAAAGGGCAACCTCAGCATCCCAAAGTCTTCACTAAGAGGGGGAAAGAAGCCTAAGGATAGGCTTAGTCAGGAGAGAGCAGGAACAAACAGTGGCCATGATAAAGACCGGCTGCGCTTTGTGTTTGGTGATTCTACTGAGTAGGACCGACAGTGTTTGTCAAGTTGCAGGCACGAAAATGAGAAAAAAAGAATCGGATGCCTTGATCTGATTGACACTATCAATTTTAAGTGAGCTTAAATGTACGTTGGTATTCTACAGTCTAATAATTTCAATGTTCATTCATTCAGTCCTTCTCATAGCACTTGAAAAATAAAATGGAGAATACCAACATGGCCCCTGCCCTCAAGCAGCTTCTGGTCCAGTCGGCGGAAGCTGAAGCACAGAGAGGTAAAGGAGCTCATCCTAAGTGACAGAGCTGGAAAGAGTCAGAGTTAGCATCTCAAGCCTGATCCCGGATGCCACACCTGGGGCCCTTCATCCACTCGCCTCCCTGGGAGATGTGAGCAGTCAAGTCACACACGGCCGTGTGAAACAATGACCACGACTTTCTTCCTCCCTGCAAGGACTCAAGTGGTGGTAAAAGAAAGAGCAAATGAACTTTATTAGAACTTTTGAGGCAGATGTTGCTTTTCACATTAAAGCACTATCATAAAAACCTTTCAAAAATTAAAAATCTAATTCACTATGTAAGTAGACCATCCTTTCCCTTTTATAAACACCTTTTCCAAGTCATGAAAAGACTCAGTGATAGGTATATAATTTTACTGATCCTTTAGAAGCAGCTGAAATGTGGAAAAACCAGAGAGCTGGCTTAGACTAGATCCCCTGCCTTAGCTTTAGCTGCCAAAATGTGGTCATCTCAAGACAGATTCCCAAAGTTAATTATGTTTTCCTGTAAAATGTAGCATTAATTGTAAGTGTAGAGTATTAAAATGGAATGTATAATACACTCACTACTCAGATGGTTTGTTGTATTTTTTTCTCCAAATAAGTATACCGCACATGATGTGCTTGTAATTGTATTAATTATTTATCACTCTATGTGGAGAAAATATCAATTATAATAAAGTGTAACAGGGCTATTAGCTTTTCTGAACAATAAATAAAGTGGAAGTTGTGAGATCAATATGATGAATATATTAAGCTAAAATTCTCTTTTGCCATAACAGTTGATAGGATTTTATGTACCAATTTCATGAAAGTATTATAGACATTTGAAAAAGAAATACATTAAATAAAAATAAAATCTATTAAAGGAAGTAATTTTAAATATTTAATGATGTAATTAAGTCTTATTAATGGGACATTCTTTATTTTTCAGATTAAAAATTCACACAATTGTCATCTCTTCCATCTTAATCAGACACCATGTTTGTTATAATTATTTGTTAGGTATTTGCATTAACATTTGATGAATATTAACTGTTTAAAATAAAACAGTCTATTTTTTCTTTAGCTCTGATGACTAATGGGGGCTACCATGGGGACAGCTAGAGGAAAGGGAGGAGGCCTTACCTGTAAGGGCTGTGCCAAGGCCAGAGGGCCACAGATGCTTCTTTAACCTCCTGCTTCCACTGCTAAGGCCTGTGCCTTCGGCAGGCCAGATAAAACCCATCTTAGGAGCACTGGAAAAACACAGAGTGATGTACAAATGGGTTCAAGCACAGCTTCTGGTACTTCTTTCTCCCTTTCATTTTGTCCAGGTTGTTAAAGCTTTGTAAACTCAGTTTCCTCACCTGTAAGATGGAAGTAATGCCTTCCTTGCAGGGCAGCTGTGAGAATTAAGAAGAGAAAATAGACAATGTGTGGCCCTCAAATAGCTTCTCAATAGGGAAGAAGTGGTCACTTAATATATACCTTCAGGTAACTGATGTTATGGAAAATAAAGCAATAGAGAGGATTCTGATGGAGTTTTGCTGGAGAAATAATGTTTGTATATGAAGACATAGTTCTTTTCAAAGAGCATGCATTAAACTTCAGTGGGAAATTTTATGCTTCAAAATATACCATAGATAATTAAAAGACAAGCCATGTTTGAAAGGTGCGGGCCTGAAATCCCAGCTCCCTGGGAGGCTAAGGCAGGAGGATCCAGAGTTAAAGGCCAGCAGAGCAAGTTAGCAAGATCTTGTCCAAAAAGAAAGGAAAGGGGGAGGGAAGAGAAAAAAAAAAAAAGGAGGAGAAAGGAGGGAGAGACGAGGAAGAATGTGAAAAATATGAAAAAACAATCAAAAGACCAGATGAAAATATTTGCAGTCGTGTCTCTGATTAAAGGGCTTGAATTCATAATAAAGAACTCCTACAACTCAGTAAGAGGAAAGCCTGGCATAGTGATGAATACCTGCTAGCCCAGTGCCCCAGAGGCCAAGGCAGGTGGATCGCCTGAAGGAAGGACCAGCCTGAACTACAGAGTGAGGCCTTATCTCAAACCATATAAATCTAAAAATGGGCAAAATATTTTAAAAAGAGTTTCAAATAAGAAGACAGAAAAATGACCTATGTGCACATGAAAATATGGACAACATAATTATAATGAAATACAAATTAAAACCACAGTGAGTATTTTATACTTCTGTCCTACCCACTGGAATAGCTATCCTTAAGAAGAAAGAAAATTCCAAGTGCTGGTAATGATGTGGAAAAATTGGAAACTTCATATACAGATGGAGGAAATCCAAATGGTGAGCCAATTTGAAAAACAGTTAATTTGTGAAAGAGTTAAATATAACCTTATCCTATGACCCAGCAGTTCCATTCCTAGGAATTTATATGAGAAGATGCAGTCCATATGCTACACTACATTCAACATCTCCCCACATCTAATCACTCCTGGTTTTTAGGGAATCCAGATAAAGAGGGTAAAAGAAAATCAGGTGGAGGTACATGATAATCGCAAATAAGCCAATGTGGGTGAAAAAGCTAAAAAGCAGATATTGACATATCTGCTCAATTCTTCCCATTTTATTCCCTTTTTACATATTTAAATTCCTTAATAGTTCAATTATTCAGGATGCCCTTTTATATCCAGGAGGCATCATGCTTGCCTATAGCCAAGACAGCACATAGGAAATGTACTCACAGTTCTTACAGAACTCCACGTGGTACAGTGATAAATGAAGCAAGCCTCTCAGCCTAAGACAGGCTAACGCCATCAACTCTTGCTCTACCCACCTGCATGAAGAACTTCTGGCAAACTCCACATATAAATAAAAATGACCTTAAGAGTTTACATTTTCATAAATATTTGATTTTTCTAAATTTTTACAAAGGAAATAAATAAGGTTGTTCAATTGCTTAGAGTTTAGATGAAAACTTCAGGGTTCAGCCAAGTAACTTTAGATGTCTGAGGTTTACCCTTAAAAATTGTATGGATTCCCTCAGCAAGTTAATATATGGAGGGAAAAAAACTGTCTATGTGTCACATACAAGCACAATCTTATTTTGGAGGATGACGGAGGAGAGAGGTGTGATCATAGCAGCAGCACCCTTGCGTAGCATTTATCACAGCTTTCCAAGAAACTCTGCACCGGATCAAATTTACAGCAGCCCCCAAGTGAGTTTGCTTCTGGAGACTTACAAGAGAATGAGAGAACAAACAAATAATGAACATCTTCTGGTACCAATAAAAATGATGTCTTGGGGGTATACAGAAGGTCATAGGTGCTACCCAAACAAACAAACAAAGAAGCATTAAAACTGTCCCATTTCTTGAAATACTTTTCAGTGGTGGAATTCTCCACAAATGAGCATAATTTCAACAGCCTCTGTACAGCCAGATCTTTCTACCCCCACCCAGAAAACTTTGAAATCTTCACAGGAAAGAAGCATTAAAGTTAGGTGAAAGAGAGGAGTTGTAGCAGTTGCTCCTGAAAGTAGTCAAGTGAACTCCATCTAACCAATATTGTTTACACAAAACACAGTGGCATTGAATCATTTTTTTAAAGACTTGGTTTTGTCTCCTTTTTAATTATGAAGGATAAAATAAAATTGAGTGACTGAGAAAAATAAATAGATAATGAAGTATCAAGGGTTTTTATATAGAAGCTCCTTATTAAAATGACTGTCTCCTTCAACTGTTTAATCTAATTTCTGCAAGACAGGTTTTCACTTGTTCTGCTCATATAAACGCACAGGTATTAGAGGCATTATTAAGACACTATGTAGTTCACACCCAGAGCTTAAAGAGCTACTTTAACCCCTTAATTGCTCAGTGAAGCAGCTCTCCACTGGTGTCAGTCTACCACTTCTGCCTTCCTGTTCCCTCCTCTTCATGGAAATTTACAGTGTCTGATTTATGGAATGTTTTCACACTGTATATCAGATATACAGGCAATAATAGCTGTGTTGTGAATGATGCTAATAACAAGAGATCTCTAGCACCTGTAACACTGCCTTGTCTAGATATTAGACAAGCAAATGCATTTATAGTCTGTCCTCAGGAGGCCAGGAGCCAAACATCTGTAAAGAGAAAGTTTACCCCATCCGTTTCTTTAGTATGTCCAAGGACCATGCAATTTAGTGTATATACAGGACATTTCTGAAAATGAGAACAAGCATTCTTAATTGCACAAGGACAACAGGTACAAACTGCAAGTTTACTGGGCAAATCAGAACAGGCGGTAACCCTATTTATGGGTGTGTGGGTCACAGAAACTATAGAATTCTGTGGGACAGATTTCCCATTGTCTGAGATCTTCGCATTTCCAGGGTTGATTCATTCTAATGGAAAATGGCTGAAGCATCAAGTATTCAGGCGGAGTCCTCAGTTCAGTCCATGGAATGGTGGCTGCAAGCTTGCTTATGCATTTTGTAGAGAACAGTCAGGACATGAGTACAGGTGCACAGGTCTAGTCCAGAGCTCAGGAAAATTACCTTTCCTGTTTCCCATGAGCATTTCTTTCTCTCCTATTTCATCTCTCTTCCAGGTGTGTTTAACTCTAAAATTTGCTTTCAAGTCCCAAATCAAGTGCTCCTTCTTACACAAGTATTTCCTTTTTGCTGGCTTGAACCAACTTCCCTCACATAACCATTCACATCACTGGCTTCCATTATTTACTAGTGGTCACACCACTCTCCCTCCACTTCTAGTTCTGTGCTACAGCAGCCAGGCTCCAAGATGGTGCCAACTCTCACCTCCAGTATTTGTGCTTCTCTCCTCGTGCAACCCACCCAGAGGTATGCTAAAGATGATACGTACAGTCGAGGCATTACAGAAATGATAGTGTGACTTGTAAGGTTAGGTCACAAAAGGAATGAAGGCTTCCCCCCTGCCTTCGCTGGTAGACACAGGTCTGGAAGAAGTTTTTTGTCATGTTATAAGGACAACAAAGCATCTCTACACAAAAGCCATCTGAGACAAAAATGTTTCCTGCTGATAATCAGCACTAACTTTTCAAGGGTACCTGTGAGCCAACTTAGGAGTTATCTTCTATCCTCAAATAAGCTTTCAGATGGCTACACCGTCAGAGTATCTTCTAACTGAAACTCAGGAGGCCCTGAATCAGAGGTGCTCTCTGCAAAACTGCCTCAGTTTTCTAACCTACAGACAGATTATAAATGTGTATTTAAGTCACTGAGTTTTAGGGTAATTATAGCTGTAGACAATCAGCACAGTGAAACTCAAAAATATCTGGGTTTTGTCCAGTATTCAGCATGGTCTCCAGAACAGAATGAGCAGTCTTTAATGATCTGTTGAATTGAAATGAGGGGAAGTGAATGGTGCCATAGGTGGAGCAATGGGTTCCCGTGTGGCGCTGCCTCTAGGAGAGCAGGACATTTCTGACCTTCACAAACAAGCCCATTTGGGTATGAGCTACTATAATACTTAATAGTAACTAAAATATTTTTTAAAATTAGCTGTCATGTAAAGTTGTACTTTTAAAGTGTTATGGTTTAGATCTAAATGTTTCCCCAAAGTATCCCCCATGTGTTCACAGGTGGGCCTGGCTCAAGGGACACTGTGTCCATCTGTGGATTAGGCCATGGTGACTTCAAGGCTGTTCAGAGCTGAACGTCTGTGAGAAGGCAGGGCCTGGCAGAAGGAGGTAGATCCCTCGGCACACTATTCTCTCTCCTCTGCCTGGCTTCCATGGATTGAACAGCCTTCCTTGGCTTTAAGTTTTGGTTGCCAACTCTGTTATCCTAGTGACGGGATGTTGTGAGACGTAGACATTCTGAAGCCCTTCCAGATTGCTGAGCCAGAAACTGGATGGAGGCCAGAAATCTAAGTAGATCCTCCATGTGGTCAGCTTCAGGCTGAAGGCAGAGAAAGACAGCTCTAAATTATCTGAATTTTTGGGACCACTTGACCAGCAGTAGCAATGGGGCGGATATCCAGCTGCTGACTCTGGCTCTTTTATGTGGAAAGGGCTCTTTTAGCCCTTTCCATACTAGATACCACCTCCTTGTGTCAAGGAAGCCTTAAACAAATGGAGTAACTGGGCTACTCAACTTCAGCAAGCTGGGAAAATACCACTGAGAAAGATATGCAAATAGGGAGGTTGTGCAGGCTTTGATGACACTTTCGATACCTCATGTTGGGTGAACAAAGTCTTTGGGTGAGAAAGGGACTGTCCCTGACTCTGGAATTCCCACTGAGAGAAAGGAACTTTTCTACCTTAGAAAGTCCAAATCTCAGTGAGTCTGTTGGCGTTCCTGAAGAGTTTATTCACAAAGTATTTCTCTCCCCCAAAAGATTCAGCCTATAAACAGAAATGCACATATGCATATACACACATACACACACATACACACACACACACACACACACACACACACACACACACACACACACACCTACAAATCAACCCGCTTACTCTAATGAACTCCAACTTCATGGTGATAACATCTTTCTTATTTAGACAATGATCGATCGAAAAATAATATAATAATAACTATACTTAGTGGATTGTCACCTGGAACTCTTGATTTGAATTATCACATGGAAAATGATGATTTTTGATTATTTAATAAAATCAGTTAAATTTAAGTAAGCTTTGTATCTCTTTCCACACTTTCTCGTAACTATGCTCTCATTTTGGTCCTTTGGCTATTACAGATAGCACACTCTCCTGCTTCATTCTTTTTTGCTACATTAAAAAAAATAATAAAGCAAACACTTTGGAAAAAACACTCCCATAGGCTATTTAAAGGATGCAGACATAACAACACAACTTTTAGGAAATACAAGTTTTCACCTACAGCGCACACTTGTTATTTTGTTACTATTTAAATACTTAAAAATTCAGTACATACAGTGTAAGTGTAAAATAGCTCCAACGTTCTGTTCTGACCATGTTTCAGCAACAAGCACCTTATCAGGGCTATGTGGAGGCGCTTTAGCAAAAAGGCCCGTGTCATTTGCTTTGCTTCTATGTACCCCAAGAAAATCAGAGAAGGCCCAACTCAAATCCTGTTGGAAATGTGGTAAGAACTCCTTGAGAAATACCATCTCCCCAAAGAGGAAGAGTGAAGCTTTTGCAGAAGTCTTCAGAGGAGCACTCAGGAATACTCTCAGCAGGGGCTTCCCAACATGTGATGTTCGTAGGAACTGCTTGGGATTTTGTTACGGTGCAGGTTCTGGTTGGTCCCACCGCTTGCGCCTGAGTTTGTATGTTGCTAACCGTTTCCCTGGACCTGCTTAGACCTTCCCTATTCCCATCCCCAGACACAGACTTATCCCAGGACAAACTTGACACCATGAAAGACCACTGCTTCAGTTACTTCCTGGTTTGTTTTGAAAAGCCACCATGCAAACATCATTCCACTCTAGTAACCTTTATTATAAAAAGTAAGTTAACACGATGCCTTTCTTCACCGAGAAAAGGCGTCCCTCCACCATGCAGTGTACTTGAACTTATTTTCTGGGTGACATTGGAGAAAATTCTGAATTCTGACCATCATCTGTCTACTTAATATTGAGGGAGCTTTTACCAGGAAGCAGGTCCTGTGACAGCGTGGAGATAAAATAGGCACCTGGCAGTCCACAGAAGATGCAGTGAGTTCAGAGCATCCTTCCGAGGAGATGAGGGCCTGGAGGTCACAGTTGCCAGGAAGGAGACAGCAAGCAAACTGAGAATGAGATGAACCAGGCACACCAAGGGAAAGGTCGTTCCTGGTTCAACTATTATAATAGTTGTTCTTGAGGAACAACTATTTTGTTTCCACACTCATGTGTGGGACACAAGTGGAGGAATAGGATGAGTTGCTCTTCTCAAGCAACGCAGTCTACTCTCTTTGAATCTCAGCCACCATGTGTCTTGCTTGGACCAAGACAAAGACATTTGTGGTCACAAGAAAAATACTGAAATGTCACCGTCTCAAAGGTTCACCTTTCCCAATACCACTATGTACCAACATGTTCTCTATCCAATCCTGAGGCTGAAAACAATAGAACTTTTAATTAAATTTATTGGTACATTTTAAGATAAAGTAGGATCACACTCATCCAGAATTTGTACCTGTACATGATATATCCTGATTATGTTTTTCCATTCCCTGCCCTTGAGAAAAAATTTGAAAGGAAAAAATGAAAACAAAGCTTATGCATATAGGAAGGGTGGGGGCTGAAGGGAGGACAGGGAAAGGGGAAATGGAACTACTTTTAAAATTCTAATTCTTTCAGAGGGAAAAAAAATCTCATTTCCTCAATCAAAAGTAAACATGGAGGGCTGGGGATTTAGCTCAGTGGTTCTGGCACCTGTCTTGCAAGCACAAGGGCCTGGGTTCAATCCCCAGTAAGCACATACAATACTGGGCATGGAGACTCACCCCAGCAGCAATCAGTACCACATACCACAGTGCCAGGCGTGGTGGCTCATGCCTGTAAATCCCAGCACTCGGGAGGCAGAGGCAGGAGGATTGCTGTGATGTGAGTTTGAGGCTGAGCTCAGGGCCTGTTTGAACTACAAAGCAAGACCCTGTCTCAAAAAAAAAAAAAAAAAAAATAGTAAACATGGACTAGGACCAGTCACACTCTAATTTGAAAGTATCGGTTCCTGGGAGCGGACAAGTGCACGTATCTCTTCATTACTCAAAGCAAGCAAGCCACAAATAATAATGACGCAAAAAACAGAATCTAAGGATTTTTTTTTTCTGCATGGGATATCATTTCTATCAGAAAATAATCAACATATATCAGGACACATCCGCATTACTGACATTCTGGATTCTAACCCTATGTTGAACTTTTTAAAATTCAACTTTTAAAAATAATAAAGTGTAAATTAACTGCACCAGAGTACTTGGGATATGTGATCAGTAAGAGGGAGTATAGGTTACTGCCAACAGGGTCCTTTCAGACAGGACCCTAAAACCAGGCCAGTCTTTAAAGTGCTGTACGACATCTTTGGGCTATCAGTTTTTAAATGAACAAAAAGTCTAGAAATGATAACTACAGTGTATTTCATGTGTATTATTTTTCTGAATTCTTGTGATTAAACTCTAGCCAACTGACATCCTTGCAACTTTAAGGACTGACAATGCTGTCTTTTCTCACGTTTTCTAAGTTCCAGTTTTGCAAAGCCTGTGTGGCTTTCTCATGGGATTTGTATGTTCAGCTCTTTTAAAAAAGGAATTTTGAAATCTCCATCAGTTTGAGGTAAATAATGTCTGAACATCACAATAAAGATGTGAGGTCTCTTTCTCAAACTTAAGACTCAAGTTTTAGCTGATTTTTAAACTTCTCTGAAAAACCATTGTTTGGAGACCTCATCAAAAAGATGATCCATTTTTCTACCTATGAATTTTGATGCATATAGAAAGTGCCCTTTCCTCGAGGAGTTGCTGTGTTCTGTGATTTTGGATGGACTCTCATTGGGAGTACATAGCAGCTCTGCGGAGAAGCAGTTTCTAGCAATGGGAACTTCTACACGAGAAAGTCCTCTTTTTGTGCCAACTGTGATTAGTGAGGGGAAAACAATCTTATTCTATAGAGTATGTATGGAAGGGTGTAAGGATTCATTTGAAAGGTTTATTCACATTATAGAACAGCAAATGACATTTTAACAGTATTTTTTTGTAAAAGAAACTATTTTGTGCCTTGAATTTGGTATATGTGTATTAGTGAAACATCATAAAAGTGAACTTCTACTTCTGTGTCTAAATATAAACCATCCACTTGTAAATTTCTATGAACTATTATGTGATTGCTTTTTTTAAAGAATGTCCTGTTTAAATAGTGACCAATGTTAAACGCTGTTAAAATAAGCCAACTTTTACTAATTGGGAAGTTTTATAAAGGACAGATTAAAGAATTAACTTTAAAAAAAATAAACATGGACTAGTACCAGTCATACGCTAATTTGAACGTCGTCGAAGGGAGAATCATGTACAGGCTGGGACAGCCTACAAAAACAGGCTTTTATTTGGGAAAACACTTGGCCTGGAGCCTCCTGAGGCCTTGACCAGGTTCCTCCGTGTGACATCCTTTCAGGAGAGAACTGACATGAAAACAGAAATCGAGAAGGGAAAATTACATCAAAAAAAAGGTTTTTAGACCTTGTGAAGGAAAGTGTTGGAAAGGTGATAAAGAACAATGGGTATTACAGTTTTTATAGGTGGAATTTGTGTGCAGGAATGTGAACGTTCTTTTTAATTATTTTTTTGGTGTATTTTAGATATAACAATGACAACCATCACAGGGAATCCTTCCATGTATGTGGTACATCTTGCTTCTTTTCCCATTCCTCTCCCCTCCCTCCAACCCCATTCCCTCCTTATTTACAAAAGCTTTGTTTCCATTTTTCCTTCTCTTCTTTTATTTCTTGGTTTATGTCCTTTTATGCTTCTTTCCAACCTAACTGGGTCTCATTGGATAAAGAGACTTTTTTTGCCAACAATGCAGTCAAGGAACCTGAACTTACCAGTCTGGGAGAACAAGGGTACACCAACACAAGAGCGAGAAACTGCATCTGCCCCTTGTCCAGGGAGGACAATGATCTTTGAGGAGCTTTCGACACAAGCAGTCAGGCCAGCCTGCTCCTGTCCCCTGCAATACTAGGCCCTGCGCACAGCCTTAGGCTGCCGACACCTACCCAGATCCCTAGAGTGCCCACACCTGCTTTTTCCTTTTGCATTTCTACCCTATCAAGCTTCCTTTCTCTCAGCAAAGGGCAGCGCAGTGTTGCGCAAAATAGCAGAATCTCTCAGCAGTTCTCTTGGTTTTTCCCTTCTGTCTTCCTCTCATGCTCCTGGGGAAGGAACTCAGGGCCTCACACACACTAGACAAGTTCCCCTCTGCTGAGCAACACAGCAAGACCCCAGAATCTCTTCAAATTATCAAGAGTATAGTATTGTGTCAATGGGAAGGTAATGCCCTTTCCTCTCAGGTATCTGGATTTTGAAACACAGTTTAAAATCCCCAATAGTTCTAGTAACTGGAAGAACTTCAGGAAAAATAATAAAGTAAAAGAAATAGAAAAGCTGGGTTGTTGCTACACACTGCAAGGTGAAGCTTAACTTCCCAGGTCGCTCACCCTGAGCATGGATATATCTCCCTCGAGTCCTTTCTGTTTTCCATGGCTTCCTCCTTTTATCTAATCAAGAACCAGCAGAAACTTTAAAGACACCAGTAGTTATAGAGATCCCCTCCACGCATCTAGTGACAGAGGAGTTTTAGATCAGTGATATTAGTGCAATATTACACTAGTGAGAAAGTGGCACACCTGAATCCAACGGCACATGTAACAAGCTTACTTTAAACTCAACTCTGGTACATTACTATTACTATTCATAATAATAGATGCTATGTTACTGTGTTACAAAAAAATGTATAATAAAATCTTATAAGAAATTTAATTGCACTAAAGCTTGATAATTCCAGAAAATAAATGGACTATAATCAAACTGTAATTGCTGGCTAAGTTCCATTCATTTTAAAAAATTCTCCTTGAGGGCCAGGGAGTTAGCTCAGTGGTTCTGGCGCCTGTCTTGCAAGTGCAAGGGCCCGGGTTCAATCCCCTGGCAACCACATACAATACTGGGCGTGGAGACCCACACCCAGCAGCAACCAGTACCATGTACCACAGTGCCAGGTGTGTTGGCTCAGGCCTGTAATCCCAGCACTTGGGAGGCAGAGGCAGGAGGATTGCTGTGATGTGAGTTCGGGGACAGCCTGAACCACAAAAGTGAGACCCTGTCTCAAAAAAAACCTAAAAAAAAAAAAAAAAAAATTCTCCTTGATTTGTTTCTTCTGATCTTCTGTTATCCTTTAAGCAGATTGCTTCCACAGTTCTTTCATTTTCCTGGTTTGTTGTTTGCTTAGGTCTTAGGTCTTGTTTCCACAAACTTAGTTTTTCAAGAACCAAAAGAACCACCCCCAAGTTTTCATCTGGTTAATCTGAGTCCTGACTTATGGATGTGTTCCATGATTGAAGGTGTGTCTCCCATAATTTGTTAGTAACACTGATGTGGAAATGTGTGACTGAGTGATTTTTAAGTGTACCTTAGCAGTTTCATGGTCATTCTAAAATTCAAGTCTTGGTTGGATTAAATCCAATGACTGTCATGAAAGACAGCAGAAGACACAACAAGCCCGAGCTTCTGAGCCTGAACAGAGCTTTTGGCCGAGTTCTAGAAAAAGCTACCAACCTTCGTACAGCCCCATCCTTCAATAGAAATCAAGAGACCCTCTTTCTGCTATGCTTTCAACAGTCCCTGCTGGTACCACTAATCCAATAATTAACACCAAGAAGCACTCAAGATAAAACTGAGAAAGAATTTTAAATGATGATAACTGCAATAAGTAAACTACACAAATGTCATAGCTTATGTCTCATTCACACTACAGTGGAAACTTAACCTGTGGCCATCCACTTTAATTCAGAATTCTGAATTACTCTCACCTTTCGGTATTTCTGTCTTCAATTCAAAGTTCTACAGAAGAAGAAAATGCAATTGAAGAAATGCTACCCATCCTTATCCTCCTCACTGCCCACATCTTCATTTCCATGAGTGAATTACAGGCCCAGTCTAAAATCAAGGTGGACCTGGAAATGCAGAAGTTGGCCAGGAAGCTATCTGAAACAACTATGCACATCAGATGAAAAACACAATTTTTTTTTATCTCTTTCTATCTCTGCCATATGAAAAATCAACTGACTACTAAAAAACATGACAGACCCAAACGAGTGTTTTTCCAGCTCTCCTGAAAGACACGGAACCACAGTGCGGTGTCAGCCTATCAGATGGACCCAAAGCTCTGGAACCTGGAATCGGAAGACAGAGGAAGAATGATCAGGAAGGCATCATCTCTGTTCTGAAGCAGCACCAGCAACATCCAGGATGCTGTTCTCGGCTGCCAAGGCCCTTTGCTGATATACCAGAGACAGAGGCTACGAGACCCACACTCCTACTTGCACCTTTCTCCTCTTGCTCTTTTTTCATTGTTGAAGATTAAATCTGTAGCTTTTACATCATGCCACCTCTCTACCCTTTTAATCTTATTATTATTATTTTTTTTGAGATATGATCTCATCCAGTTGCCCAAGCTGGGCTAGAACTTAGGATTCTCATCCTGCTTCAGCCTCCTAGAATGGCAGGATTATCTGTGGCCATCAATGTGCTGATTTAATTGTGCTCTCACAATGCTGAGTGATGGAATTACTTGGGTTATTCTGAATGCACAGATTCCCTTAGTAGTTTCGTGTTTAAAATGCTCTGTTATCCATCTTTCCTAGATAGTCTATAAATTATTAGTTTTCCATTGATAAATTCCCTTTCTGTTTAGATCAATGACCATCAGCTTCTGTTGCAGGTAGTGAAAAATCTTGATTGGTATAATAATGAATGATACCATTCTGAGTGGAGGTGGAGTATGGAAAAGGCACATTAAAACAATCATATTGGTTTTATTAGGTAAATATCAGAGAGTGAAAATCCAATTAAAGGAAGCTCCAAAATCATTTCCAGAAACTGGCAACATTATTAGAGCAAGTGTCACATTCTTCAAGGTGATTCTGTTAGGGAGAAGTGCTGTTTGGATGGATGTGTAAAAGATGGCACTTTGTGATAATTTTTCAAAGTCTATGGGCACATAATGATGGAAAGTGTAGTTTGCATTAGTGAAGCATATTAGACCAATGGCTTAAGAAAGCTTAGAAAGATCACCAGGTGGGCCAGGGATTTAACTCAGTGGTTTTGGCGCCTGTCTTGCAAGCGCAAGGACCTGGATTTGATGCCCCAGTAACCACATATCATATTGGTTGTGGAAACTCACCCCAGCAACAATCAGTACCACATACCACAGTGCCAGGCGTGGTAGCTCACACCTGTAATCCCAGCACTCGGGAGGCAGAGGCAGGAGGATTGCTGTGATGTGAGTGTGAGGCTGAGCTCAGGGCCAGCCTGAACTACAAAGCAAGACCTTGTCTCAAAAAAAAAAAAAAAAAAAAAAAAAAAAGAAAGAAAGAAAGAAAGAAAAAAAAATATCACCAGTATACCAATGTATATACAGATGACTTTTCCTTTATCTTGTATCTTACCTCCACAGGTAACATGACAAGAAAAAAATGCATATTACTCTCAAGATATACCCCAATATTTTTTTTTTTTTGAGACAGGATCTCGCTTTGTGGTTCAGGCTGGCCCTGAGCTCAGCCTCAAACTCACATCACAATCCTCCTGCCTCTGCCTCCCGAGTGCTGGGATTACAGGTGTGACCCACCACGCCCAGCACTGTGGTATATGGTACTGGTTGCTGCTGAACGTGAGCAATATTTTTCATTTCTACCCATTAGTAGATAATTTATCCACTGACAATGAGATACCCTATGTCCTGTAAGAACCTTTCTCTTTTTCTGCTGTTTTTTCTAAGTTTCTATTTAATGGTTAAAAGGTTTAGCCATAGCTTGAAAACCATCTTTTCTCTTTACCTCTAGGTGACCTTGGTCAAGTCATTTGTCTTCAGGACTCTGGATTTGCCCTTCTAACCAGGAAAACTTAATGGAAAGGTAAAGAGGAAGATGTAGGTTATTAACAAAGTTTGCCTTTTGTTTTGTTTGAATTTTATGCAGCTGATGCAGTATACATTTTAAATAATTAACTATGTAACTAAATCAAACTGGGCCATAGAAGCACCAGTTATAAGCATGTATTGTGAACTAAGGATTGTGATTTCGCCAGTTGTGGGGACATGAACCCTCCTTTCTCCCTTCAAAAACTAAAAAATTAATAAGTAATCAAAAATATTATCAAGTAACCAAGTTAAATTAGTGACCTGCCTTCCTGGATACTGAAAAACCATTGGCTTAGAAAATGAAGCCACTAAAGAGAATTTCCAATTTTTAGATTACACTGACATACAATGAGGGCTCCGTTTCCCACTCTAAAACTCAGAAATCAATTGAGCACAAGGGTAGTAACTCCAAGTTTGCCTGTTCAATTCACATATGCATCATTTGCTGCAAAATAAACATTATTTAGAGGCTTCACTTTATTATTTGAAACGGAAATAGAATAGATGGTGTTAATTGAAGTATCTGAGTTGTCATTTTATGAATATTTCAGTTCCATTATAAATTACTCACTTGCTCAGATGTGTCAGCTTTCTTCCCCCCCACCCGCCCTTCCATGCCCTAGAACATCTCTGCTCTAGTAAATAATTAAAGGGTATCAGAAAAAAGTCAAAGAGAATTTGACATTTGGATATCTCATGATGGATAATGTTAAAGTTAGCCACAAATAACAAATGTCTCTTAATTAACTACAGCTAAAGGAATTACCTACCAAGTCCTGTCAGGGAAGACTCCTTCTCCACCCGCCCTCTCATAATGTTGTGGGATTGACGTTACATAATGGCGCATTAAACTCTCACATAATGGATTTCTGTCATGGAGTGGATGTGGCTTCTCCAAATTTCAGGTGTTGCCAACATGACAGTTTTAAGAGATGTGGCTTTCAAAGGGCAATTAGGCTGTGAGGGCTCTGCTTTGTGATGGCATTAGGTCCCATGCTCGTGGGCATGATGGAGGGAGTTTGTACTCCTGGGCTCTTGCACCTTCCACACAGTGAGAAAGCCCTCACCATATATCAGTACCTTGCTCTTAAACTTCCCAGAAGACTCAGAAATGGATTCTCAGTCTATACAAATTACTTAGTCTCCGTTATTTAGTTATAGTAGCAAAACACAAACCAAGACTCAATAGACTTTGTTTGAAAGGTCAATTGCTTAGACTCTGGAGATCTCCTGGCTTCTATTCTACAGGCCTCTGAGACAAAGCAAACAAGACAACAACCAAACAAAGACTATCTAAATGTCAACAGAGGTGAAAAAGGACATAGGAAGGCAAAGAAAAAAAATCAGCCAAATGGGAATGAATGCTAAAAGAACTGAACCATAGTTGAAGGCATCCAAGGGGATGAGGGTTTGACTTCACAACTGTGTTTTGCCATTTTCAAAAGATTTCTATTGTCCTGTCCCACGAATAGTTCCTCAGGAGTATTCTGAATCATATTTCAAACTATTTATTGAATGTGTAGCAAATATTCTATGCAATAAATCATGGTTTAAATTACAAAGTTATTTTTCTTCAATTTCAGCCCACACATTCAGAAAAAAAATTCACAAAATTTTAGTTCATGGACACTTTGATATAAGACAAAATTTAAAGTGTATTCGACAGCCAGCCATTCTTATTTCATGGTTTAATATTTTACAGTAAGCAGAAGTTATACATCTTTCAGGATTTATATGCTATTTCTTCTAACTGTGATTTTAGTATTCTCATTAAAGGCTTTTATTCTTTGTATATTGTATTTAAAGTTCAACTCTTAACTTCATTTGGAATTCAGTGAGTTGAGGAAGAATCTATTCAGCATGGGAAGATAGTAGGTAATAGGAGAAACCTGAGAGGGCACTGCCACCTGAATGCCAACATATCAACAGCGCTTACACAAACATCCACTGGACTTTGCCAGGACTTATCTGTGTTTCATCATGTCCTGAAAGTTAGACTGTATGGGCTCTTCATCTATTCTTACATTCTGCAATCATGTCCCCATGCAAAGACTGTATCGAACACACACCAAACAGCATGGATGTTCTTTCCCCTGTGCTTGGCCCAATTATACCATATTGCTCCAAATAATAAATGCCCATAAAAAGAAGAAACATATTAGATACGAAGGTTATTATTGCCCTGTGGCCTAGATATTGAATCAGTTCACATATGTTTCCAATAGAATCTTTAATTAAGATTCCTTTTCTATCAATGTGCTTCAGTAATTATCTGTATTGACGATGGGTTATTATTTCCCTGGCAACGTTATAAGGAACCTCACAGGAGGGTCTTAACAGGTCACTTCTAGAATATTTTTGTTTTTTAAATTTTTTGACCAATTTACCTAAATGATCTGGTACTGAACAACTTCTTTCTCAATTGAAAATGGAGTACACACTTACAGATGCATTCTGCTGGGCTAGGGACTTACCCTCCTTAAGAACTCAGCTGAGTCGTGCACTTGATCACCAGTCCATTCCTTTGCCAGGTGCATGGTTTAATAAGAGTTTAGTAAGCATCAGTCACAGTGCTCTAGCAGAGTTGAGGAGGAGGAAGGGGAGAGTTTGTCGACTTGCATAAGAACTTATTATTGAGTTGACAAATAAGGGCCTGCCAGGGCCAGGGATTTAGCTCAAGTGGTACTGCACCTACCTTGGAAGCACAAAGACCTGAGTTTGATTCCTGGTACCACAAAAAGGGGAGGAGGTGCCTGCATGGAACCCCGAATGAGAGGAAGAGTCTGAGTTAATAAAAATGTACTTTATTGCTTTCTCCCCAGGCAGCACTAACAGTCAAAAGATATTTTGATGCCTGGCATTTTTCTCCGGGGCTGGAGAAATGTCCTGCCCATTTTTGTTAAGGAGTTAGCCCAGGAAGATGTGCCAAAAGCCTCACATTAAGAGAATGCCTTCCAGGTAACTAATTTCTGCTTAGCATATTCTAAGGCATCACTAAGAAAACCTTGAGTCTCCTTGCCCTGCCCACTGCCCTATGGAACTCTTCTACCTTTATCCCCACGGCATGAAAGCTTTGCTTCATTCTGTGTTTCTTCTCTTCCCCATTGATTAAAACCTCCTGCTGCTCTCTCCACATGCCTTTATTTGCAAGGATGCTCCAGATAAAAGTTGTTCTTGAGCACAATTATCACTAGTTGTAGTATCTGAAAAGCCTTCTCACCTATCCCCTCAATGGGGAAATGTCCTTCTTACCCTACTACCCCATTTTACCATAGTTCACCGTTAAAGTTTACATATAAAAGCAGTTTGACAAACATGTAATGTGGACAAATGCCAAGACAGACCGAAAAAAAGAAACAAAAATAATTCTGTTTAGAGGTAAAAACGTAGAACAAGAATAGATGAGAAAACTGCTTCCAGCTTGTTCATCCATAAGAGTGGATGGTGGATCTGGGGCAGGTCTGTAGCACAAATACAGTTGAAAATATGAATGATAAACAGAAACATCAGGGAACATTTACCCTGTTCATGTTTTAGACTTTCAAGTCAACCATGGAAAAGGGGTCTGGATACAGTAGGGTTAGAGTTTATTCCTCCTGAGTCAAGTTTCGTTCTCACAGGTATGGATCAGACTCATGAGTGGATACATGAATCTCAGGCTCTGGCTCACTATGACAAGAGAAAAGAGTGCAATAGATTAAGATCCCAAAGCAGATGTTCAGACCTCAAGTATAAGTCTCTTCTCTATCCCTCCGGGATATTCACACAGCAGGAAATACCTAGATAGTGTCAACTCAGAAAGAGGGCACCACTGTGTCCTGACCAGACTAGAGAACGATGCAGATCCCAAGACCTACAAGATGCATCCTCAGCGAGAGATACCAGCGTGAATGGGATCGACCATTCCTCAGCTGTGCCCACTCCAGAAAAATGTGTAAGATTTAGTTAAACCAAAGAATGGCCTAAGAATCTACTTCTCTACTACTTTGAGAAGAAAATACTCTCTCTTCTTTAACCACATGAAAGGAAAGCGGTTTTGGAGTACAAAGACTGGAAAAGAATTTTTAAAATATTATATCCCTAAGATCATTGTACTTAAAGAGAATGGTCCTAAGGAAAGATTGGTTAAATATAACTACTGAAAGACTAGTATTTGGTAAATGGTGGCTCAAACAAAAGATCTAGTAATTAATAAAGAAATGTTTAAAGCTGCATTTTCTTTGCATACTCGAAATGAAAATTATTGTAAGCACTCTTGTAACCCAATTTCACTTGCTTTTCTTGCCTCCAGCAGTTGTAAAAGCAAATCTCTATTGCCTCGACAATGACTATGTGGAGGAAATCAGAACACTCTGCACCAGGGCCTTTAGGGTAATGGGGGGGGGGGTTCTGTTTAATTTCCACAATTTATTTACACTCTTCTTCAGTTTTAAAAATGTATGTTCATGTTTTGAAGGTTGTGGCTGGTGAAGAATCTACTAAACATGTTTGTAAATAGTATCTCTTGGCCCCATTCACACCAGCACCTGAGGGACAATAGAATTTTTTTTCTGACATTTGAAAGTATTAAAACAGCTCCAGGGCTGGAGAAAACATTTTCCCTGTAATCTCTGAAAAGTTTAGTTGCCAAGGAGACAGAGGCCTCACAGACCAGGTAGGAGGCCTCTGCAGAACATTCACATGGTTATTCAGCGGAGGAGCAGAGAAGCAAGGGATGATGGGAGGGAAGTAACTCTGGGGTCTCCCAGGTTCTTCCGTTTCTTAAACTGAATGTCTCTTTTATTATGTAACTAGAGGAAACCTAAACTTTCTCTTCTCTACATGAAACTATTTTTCTAAGATTGTAATTGAGTCCCTACACCATATTGATTTATTATCATCTGACTGAAATGCAAACATCATCTTCATTAGAACCACGTAAGAGAAAAAAACGTGTCCAACGAGCCTGTTTTATGTGTTAGAATAAATGACCTCTATGCAGAAAGGCACTCTATTTTCAAGGAAATCCAACTAATTTATTAATTAAATCTCTTGGTAGTGTAGCTAGGAAAGAAACGAATAGAATTCTAAGAAAAGGAAGCTAACCAGATAAAACAAAAACAAAAACAAAAAATGGTTCCAGTTTCTCTTAGTATGTCAAACAAATCTTGTTTGTACATATGGAGTGGCTTTTGTTAGTCTTTTTTTTCCATCACACAGTTAAGACAGTTGGGAACACTATGTGGAATCTCCGAAGGATAAACCACAAAATCTTGTTAGCTGACTATTTGTTTTTTTGTTAATAACAGGAAAAAATGGGAAGATGGCAAAGAGCTGCAGAAGGATGCAGTATCAGGCAAGAAACTCTACTCAAAGTTTACCTACAAATTCTACTATATGGTTGAGAAGTAGATTTCATTTTGCACATTTTAATAATTGTTTCCTGTGTCAACCATTAACCAGATCCTACTCCACCATCTAGGCTGAACTTAGCAAATAAAAATTGAAGGACAAAAGCAGTTCATCACCTTGCCTGGCCTGTCTGAAGTGATCTCCCCCAAAGCAACAAGTGCCTTCAATTCCAGAAAGCCAAAAAATGCAGTGCCACTCTCACACACACAATTCATTCTGACTGCAGGCCTACGGATGATCGCTTCCATAAAATATGACGTTTTATCCATCTGTTTTCTTTGACTCCACTTTTCTTAGCTGATTAGCAAAACTTCCTCTAATAAACTGGCTCAAAAGGAGATTTCAGGTCACACAAGTCTTTGCCAATAGAAAGTTAATTATATAACTGGAACAAAATACATTGGATATCAACTTCAGTCTATTTTACAATAAACATTCTACCACAATTCATAGGCATGTCACTGTTTCTTAACCAAACTACTAAGCAGTAGGTGCTGTGGTTGATATAATATTTATCTTATTTGTGGTCATTCATTAAGTAGGATTCTGTTGAACATGTGTGTCCTAGTTACTTTTCTCATTACTGAGACAAAATACTTGACACCCAAAATTAAAGGAGCAAAGACCCATTTTAACTCATAATTTTCAAGGCATCAGTCCATAGTTAGCTGATTCCAAAGCAAGATGGCAGAGCAGAGGGGAGTCCTAGAGGAGAAATAGCCCATGGAGTGGTAAGCAGAAGGCAGCGAGTAGCGACAGCAGAAGCAAGCCTGCCTTTCCCTTTTATCTTGAACAGGATAGAAGCCTTTGGGTGGTGTTACCCACATCCACAGTGAGCCTTCTCATTATCAGTATCCAGAATGACGGCAAACCAAATAGTGAACTGATCTGGTATCACACACCCTTGATCCTACTGACACACACACTGGATCCAGTCACATCTGAAAAACCTAACTGTGAGGGTACGAGGTTTTGGGAGGACACGTAGATACAAGCCCTAACAATGTGTTCTGGGGTTCCCCTATAATATAACTGGTTTTCCTGAAAAACTTCTATACAAGTGAATGATGAGTATGGTAGACACAGAAAATCCTAACAATTATTCTAGTTAGAACAGAAACAGCAGCAACAGGAAAGAATATTAAAAACATAGCCCACGATACATAAGTAAGCAATGAGTGATAAACATATATAGTGACAATGCAAATTTTATGACCATGTGGTTCTTTGCCATCATAAGCAAAACTATCTTGATATGCTTTTTCTATTAAGGAAATGAGTCATAGTATTTTTATAGAGATCTAGGCTGTGAAGACATGCATGTGTATCCCAACTTCACAGTCAAAGGATCACATAAGGAAGGTAAAATAGCCCATGGAAGTCTTAGAATGACTAAAACAATGGCAATATTATATACTTTGTACTGGGAATTTATAATGAGTAATTGTTGTCCAATGCATAATTCTGCATCATTGTTATTTGAGCAAGAATTTTGAGTAAAGTGAATCTCTTGGAAACAATTTTAACATTTTGACCTCTGATCTGACCTTCCCATGCTACTGAAGGTAGAACTCAGACTTTTATTGTCCAAGATGCTTGGCCAATATTAGTGCTCACAGTGCAAGTCAGAATTCCTTTCCACACAACCTGGCACTTCCCTCATTCAAAGCAGAATTTTCAATTAAACTCCTATTTAATTTTTCCCTTCCCTTTAGAATACTAAAAGGGATATTGTTTTCTGATTCTTCTTAATTGTTCTCCTTTTTCTGATCCAAATCAATTGAAACATCATAACAGCTTCAAAATTAATTACACGATTTCCCCTCTGCTTGGATTGATATGTACACATTTCAGAATGTGATGGCTGCATTCACATTACTAATTACTCAGGAAATGCTTTGATGGCCGAGTGCTTGCACTGGCCCAAGTGAAACAGCTCACCTTTCCTTAGGGGTTGTTGTATTTAAAAAATGCAGGACGAAAAGGCACTGACAAGTTTGGTTTCCTACAGCTACTCGGTCTTTTCTGGCTTAACGACTCCAATTGTGCTTTTAAAATAATTAAGTTTGCATAAACAGAAGCTAAATGTTTGACTCAGAGGGAGTCACTTTGTTCTGGAAAGGAGAGCTAAACAGGTTCTATTCAACCAGGAGCGAAGACCTATCCTAAGAATCTACAGCAACAAGAACCCAGAATTACTAGAAATTGCTTCAAAATCCCTCCCACTGTTTCATCTTTTTCCTCAAGAGACTTCAGAATGATTTTTAAAGAGGAGACATTCTAGAGCATTTACATCAATTTGGAATATTTGTTGTTTTAAGGGGAAGAGGAAATTGGATTATCATATTACCAAAGAAGAAAGTATCTGATGAGTAGTTTAAAGAACAAAAGGTCATTCTTTTCTTTATTGTCCCTAAAGTACTCATCACAGGGCTGTCTCAGAGGCTTGGACAGGTTGAGTAATAAATACACAACTCAAGAAGAAACCAGTCCACAAAGCCACCTCATGCCACAAATGTGCGACATGATGCTCAAGTATTTGTTCTCGGGACGATGTAGATAATTTTCATACAGTCCTTCTTACTTGAGGAGGTGGTTCTCTTAAAATAAATCAAACTTAAGTTTTCCTCTCAAAGGGAAAAAATAGTTCTTCGTTTTCCCATACTACCTAGTTCAATGTGGCCCATAAATATTTGCAGAGAAAAGTAAATGAGCAAAAAATTACTACCATAATTTTGTTTTTATTATTTCAGTCTTCCCTACTTCTTTTTTTTTTTTTTTTAGGTTTTTTTGAGACAGGGTCTCGCTTTGTGGTTCAGGCTGGCCCTGAGCTCAGCCTCCAACTCACATCACAGTCCTCCTGCCTCTGCCTCCCGAGTGCTGGGATTACAGGCGTGAGCCACCACGCCCGGCACTGTGGTACGTGGTACTGGTTGCTGCTGGGTGTGGGTCTCCACACCCAGTATTGTTATGTGGTTACCGGGGAATCGAACCCGGGCCCTTGCACTTGCAAGACAGGCGCTGGAACCACTGAGCTAACTCCCTGGCCCCTGGTCTTTCCTACTTCTACCATCATCCTCAAACAACTGAGCAGACAATGTAGCAGGAGAAAATAGCAACATTAGAAGGCATTTTTGCAAGATAGTATGTAGCATAAACCTTTTCTGTCCTGAAATCTGAATTATCTTTCTCAAGTTGAAGTTGATTTTGGGGGTAGAGGGAAAAAGAGTCCCACACACTCTGGAACACATGGTGTTGATCATTTGTCTACTAATTATAAAGTCATTTAAGTCTCAAAGAACTCTCAAGCCAACTGGAAGGGCTATTTTGGTCTTCAAACAACTCATAATCCACTACTGCCTTGTGCTTAAACCAGAAGCTCTATGATGTTCCTCTTGTCCAATGAGCCCATTGATGTCTAATCTCCTAATGAATTATCATTTTTCAATCCAGAATCAAAATAAGATTTTATGTATAAATGTGCTTCAGAAGTGTGATATTGTTATTTAGACTTCTAATATCTGTGATCAGAGTATTCCCTACGAATCTCATGTGAAAGACAAGAGGAAAAGATAAGAAAATAAATGTCTCTTGTGAGAAAGCAGGTGAAGAAAAGAAGGAAGAAAACAGAAAAAAATGAGACTTGCATATGACTCTTCTCTTTGCAGTTTTGATGTTTTGTCTACATTTAGTCTTTGTGTCTCAGAAAGAGCTCAAACCTGAAATAAGGCCATCACATCCTGAGGAAAAAAATAAACAAGTTTAATTAGAAATGAACCATTGATATTCTACTTCTGCCAAGTGTTTGGGTGGTTTCCCATAGAACACAGCTGTATCATTGCTAGGAAATTGCTAACTGTAAAAGGAACCCACCATTATCCATCCCACAATAATACACTCCTTCATAGTTCTCAAAAAAAAATAGGCATAATTATCCTTGGGTATGATAACCTTCTCATTCACTCTCAGACCTAGAAACACATTCTTCAGCCCCCTAAATAAACATCTGTGCTCTGTCCTGAAACTTCCTGATTGTCCAAGAGAAAGAATTAATTAAAACTAGTCCAATAGATTTACATCATTCTTAATGGTCAATTAACAATATGGTTCATAAGGATGCGATAGAAAATCTATTTGTAACAACTGATGACTGAGTTATAAAACTTTGTTGCTGTTGTTATTATCCTAACTTATATTTTAGACAATAATTGAGAGAAGTCAACAAAACAAATGGGAATTCAAAGCTCTTACTACTCAGAGGACCTTGCAGTTTCATATCTATACATTTAAAATGACTGTGTGATTCATACTACAAATGACAAGGGTTCCATTTGAATAGATATTCCAATAATGGAACACAGGATGTCCTAGTTTATTTCCTTTTCTCTGTCTCTCCTTTTCACTCTTTTTTCCCTTGCTTTGTTTCCCTTTCTTCTTCCTTCTTTCTCTCTTTTATTTTTTCCTTCTTTTCTTCCTCTCAATGTTGGCTCTACATTTTATCAGGAGAGAAAGAAAAGAGCAGATAGAGACAAGGGTGTGCAAGAGCGAGAAGAAAAGAGCAGCTAAATGTCTGGGAGCACAACCGACACAGAACTGTACAAAATCTGCAAGTCTCGTTTGCCACATTGCTGAGTTTTCAGGTAGGGTCATTTAGAGGTTAATTTTTATGTGAATGCATGGCATATCTATGCTATGCATTTAAATCTAAGAGGCAAATGATAGAGACCACAGATGAGATCTGAACATCTGTCTTAGTGTAGCAAACTTTATAGAAAGTGTCTCAGGACATTGAGTAGATAACTCCCCAAGAAAAGATTTAGTGCTTTTTAAAAGTACCATGAGGCGAGTTAAAAATTCTGAATGGTGCAAAATAGGTGTTCAATAAATATTATTGCCATTAATGCTATCCTTTCTGAAAGAATATGAACTAACACAAATAGAGTCTGGTACGAATAGGGTCTACTACACGCCAGCATCTTACTAGGATATCTCTGACTCTTTCTACAGAAATTCTGTTGGTGAGAAGCTGCTACTCTCTGGTTGAATGTTTTTGGATTGACTGCTGCATTCCTCGGCCTAAAATGCAGGGTCAAAGCCTTTGCTTGGGTAGCTGGTGTGTCTGTTCCCTCAGCTTTACCCCGATCCCCACAGCCACCTCCTCCACGTTTATATAATTCATGAACACTTTCACTTAGACAGCTAATGATGTGCATTACAAGAAAACTGCAAATGCGCTGAGTGAAGTGCACACTACAAAATGCAACTGGGTAGCATCAAGCACTTTCCAAAGTGTGTAATATTTGCATCAGGCCCTTGAATATATTCCCTCCCATAAGAGAACACTTTTGTTCTTCACTATCTGCTAACTTGTTTCATGGCTCACAAGAAAATATGCTTATCTCTCCAAAGCCATTCTTACATAATCTCCAACTTGCAATCTGGTAAATAACATTCACGATGAGCACAGAGAAACCTTAAGCAAAATCTATTACACATGCATTTGGCTATAGCAGCAGTCCCTTACATACTGGGTGCAAATCTTTTAAATTCCTTCCTTGTTTCTAAGTCCAAAGCTAGGATCCCTTCAAGAATCCGGATGCTTAAAACTGCAAATTAAAAGGCATGTTCTGAGTTAGCTGGATATCTTCCACCATGCTACTTTAAAGAATATATTAAACACAGGGCGAAGGCAGGTGGTACATTTTTAACTGGCAGCTGAACATGTGCTTGGCTTCAAGCCCAATGAAATAACATAATCCTAACTGACTGGTACACTTCACTCTGATCTCTTTAAATTCCTTCTTCTCAAATTCTTTATGACATTTAAGTATTCTTAGAATTCATCAATATTATAAAACAATGAGACAGTTATAAATGAAGACAGGTAGTAGTGAGAATCATAATAAAATAGCTATCTGTCACTGAGTACCTGGAGTGTTCCTCCACTTCACATAATCACCATCAGGTCCGACAAAAATACTATGAGAAATATAGCATTCCACCCATTTTACAAAAGAAGCAATGAAAGCAGAGAGAAATTAAGTAACTTGCCAAGGGTCCTGGAGATAAGGGAAGATTCAAGCTCAAATGTGCTTATTTATTTGTTTGATTCCAAAGCTCATGTTATCTTCCTTTACGATCCAGTGTTCGCACTGGTAACTACTTCTTCCTCTGGATGCCTGTCTTTATAAAGTGCTACCTAACACACCCTCAGGTTTGCTTTTCATCTCCCGTGAGAACACCACTGAGAAGGGACCGTTTCCAACTCCGACATTCACGAGCAGCTTCCACCCGGCTGGTGCTCAATCAGTTAAATAATAACAGCTCAAATCTGTAATGATAAAGCAGGAAGCGCCTCCCTCTTTATACTTTTAATGACTTCATAAGGTTCTTTTTTGCTAATTGTTTAATCACAAATTTCAGTTATTGCTATTTACATGCTCTTTTTCAACTTTTGAATACAGTCTTATTTCTATTTTGCCAAGCTTTCGGAAACACCAAATTAGAGACAAGCCTATTGTCTTCCCCACAATTTCTGCACTGTGAAGAATGAAAAACACGACCAGAACGTCTGCATGCCCAGTAAGGAAAGAGAGAAGGGAGGAGAATCTATTGTAAGTGGTCTCAGGAATACCACCGTTAGACCAAGTGCTTCAGAAATCAAAGTTGCTGTCTCCAGAATGGTAATTGCACAGCTGCAACCTTTATATCTCCAACACACACACCAAAGAAGCGTAGTTTTTAAACAGGTAGGAAATCCAAGGAAGCAGAGAGATCACTGCACACATGTAAAACTGATAGCCTTTTGCACTGAGATGAATTACAGTCTTGATCCTTAAAAAAAAAATAGATTCATCACTCAGTCTTGGTCACTAAAATGAGAGATTAAACAAATTACTCTGCCCCTAGAGAATTAAGATAAGGATAAGTATTTCAAGCCTACTATCATTGTCATTTTATGATAAACCACCTGTGCAAACAACATTGCTCTAACAGTACTGCCCTCATGGCCTAAATGAAAATTTGAACTGAATATGTATCTCTAAGACCAACATAGTTCAGATGGCTCTTTGCTTACTTCGTAGCCCAAGGTGGCCTCCAACTCTCAGTAATCCTCCTGCCTCAGCTTCTCTAGCACTGGGATTACAAGCCATTATCCCTAGTTTAAGAATTTAAGTCCTTTAACCATCATACAAATTGAAAATTTTATGTCCTCCTCACAAACCCTTTCCCATATTATAAAATTAAAGCATTAAGATAACAAACCACGGGGCCGGGGAGTTAGCTCAGTGGTTCCGGCGCCTGTCTCGCAAGCACAAGGACCTGGGTTTGATTCCCTGGTAACCACATAACAATACTGGGTGTGGAGACTCATGCCCAGCAGCAACCAGTACCACATACCACAGTGCCGGGCGTGGTGGCTCACACCTGTAATCCCAGCACTCAGGAGGCAGAGGCAGGAGGATTGTGATGTGAGTTGGAGGCTGAGCTCAGGGCCAGCCTGAACCACAAAGCGAGACCCTGACTCCAAAAACCTTAAAAAAAAAAAAAATGATAACAAACCACTTAGTCCCATTAATTGCTGATTATAAAACTGCCAGTTTCACACACAAACCCTAAAAAATTACTTGCAGAATATAAAATAAAAATGTGAAAACCCTTAAAAGAAAGCTTAGAAAATCCAACATGATGCTATGAATACATACTGCTGAAAATGATTACATTTGTTTCTTTGTGCTCCTAGTCTAACAACCAGAGAGTAAGAAGATTATTGGATAAGAAGAGAAGATATGAGTCAGAGAATTCAGGCTGACCAATTCCTTTGCTGGATTGCATCTTGTTTATATAAGGCTTCTTAAAATTCACAGGAGTTTTCTTCACTTCGTTTGAATTTTGGAAATTTCTAAATAAAATTCAGGTTCTCAGATTTCCTTAAATATCAGATTTGGGAAAATGAGCACATCATTCCACAGCAAAGTAAACAGCCAAGCTGAGAAATGTTTATTTTTTTCCACCCTTTTCTCGGAGTCTATTTTCTGTGACAGAAATAGGGAGTGGGCTGTAGTTGAAGGAACCTGGTCTTGCCTGGGATCTAGATCTGGTCTTAGCCTCTTTCTCTAAGTCTCTTTTACTCTCCTGTTTCCTGGCTGCCATGAGAGACCAGCCTTTCTCTGCCACAACCGTCCACTGTGCCATGTCCCCCCTACATGAGGACCATGGAAGTGGATCCAGCCCACTAATGTTTCAACCTCTGAAACTGAGTCAAATAAATCTTTGCCCTCTTGAGTTATTGTACATGGGCATTCCACCATGGCGAAGGAAAGCTAACGCACAAGTGGTGTGTACCTGAGAAACTCTCTAACCTATAGTCTTTTAAATTTTATTCACATACACGAAAATAATGACATAGTGAAAAAGCTTCTACCTTTAGAATTAAAGGCAAGGCTTTGATTTCACTTCTAACCCTAGCAGAGCACACTGAGGCAAAGTATTTTAATGTCTTGAATCTGAATTTCTGCATTAGGAAAAGAAAAATATACATTAGCTTACCTTTGGAGTTCTTCCCAGTTCTGTTCTAGAACTATGCTTCTTATGTGACAGAAACACGTGAGTCCCAAACTCGACCTCGCACAGTGTCCCTGGGCAGGAGGATGACAGCAGTGATAGCAGAACACTTTTGACAATACTTTGAACCTGTTGAGAGAAAGGTGATTTCAATTTCGTTTGAATAGTAGAACTCCAAAAACAAGGGGCAGGGTAGTCACAGTTGTTTTATAGTACAACAGAAAAACTTGACATTTAAATAAATCCTGTTCAAATGAGAAATATGATGATAATAACTGCATATGACAAAGATTCACCAGTTCCAAGTTGAAATATGCTTCTTTCAAAAATATATTTTAAGACCAACCCTCAGTATCTCAAAATGTGACTTAGCTGGACCTCGAATTTTTACAGAGGTAATCAAGGTAAAATGAGGCAAGGCCCCACTCCAATATGACTGGTATCTGCACAGACAGGAGAAATTTGGGCAGACACACACGCACAGATGTACAAACACAGGGAAGATGCCAGCTGCAAGTCAAGGAACACAGAGACTACCAGGAAACAAGAGAGAGGATGAAAGAAATTCTCCCTATGTCTGCTTCTGCCACATTGATCTTGGACTTATAGCTTCCAGAACTGAGATGAGAGATTTCTGTCATTGAAGCAAGCAGGTCTGTGGAAACTTGTTTTGACAGTTCAAGAAAACTAGCACACACACCACCTTCCATCCATTTGCTCCATCTAAAGAGAAGCACAGAACTGTTCCAAGGGTGGGAGGGGGCGGCCAAAGCAGGAGAGAGATAGTAAGATCTTTGTGACCCTCGTGAGGACATGACACAGATCATCTTGGCTCTTTGGATTGTAATTCTCCAGGTTAACACTAGCACCAGTATTTACTCTTTCTTAACTTTCTGAATTTTAAAACTACTTTCTCAACTGAGTTCAAGGCCAACTATATACTCTGAAGAATCCCCTGTGCAATGCAAGGGCAACCCCTTTTGTTCAAACATCACTGAGAGTTTCTGGGTGACAACAGTAGACTATTAAGCCAAGTGAGACCCTGAGGAACTAAAGGATGGCATCCCTGTAACACTGGCCCTGACTAGAGATTTGAAAGAGTTCTAATGCCTTCAACTTCTCCTTTCTTTACTGGTAATTCTGGGCTATGTGTCTCCTTGGGAACCATTTTTTATTTTCTCACAGCTAGTCAAGACCAAGTTTTCTAGCATCCTATCATCATCACTTTCCATAAGTGCATTTATTTGCCAGATGTATTGAATCCATCCAGTGTCCCAGCTATCATGCTAGCTTCTAAAAAAGATATAAAATCTTGTGTAATTTAGAGGATGAAATATCTGCAATCTAAGGAAGTTTATGGTGCTGTGTATAATCATAAAAGCTATAATACAAGAAGCTGAAATCTCAAAAGATCAAAGTCCTTAAATCTGAAATCCCAGAATTATAATACTAAAAGATTAAAATTTTGAATGTTTAATTCTGGAAAAGTGAAACTTTTTAAAAGCATGCAATTTTCATGGAGGGTCTGATATATAAGAATAGCAGAAAGCTGACTTCCTCGGAAAGGCCACAATATAGCAATGACAAAATTTAACTTAAAATGTGTCATTTGTCTGCACTGATGTTTATTCCAGCAAATGAAATTCCTTGAAAGTTTAAGAAATGAAAAGTCTCATTACCCAAAAAAGCAGCATAGTTATTGGCTTGTTCCAAAATAAATATGTGTGAGGTAAGGTAAGAAGACAGTTACACAACACTGCTCAATCACCAGTGTTGTTTCTGCCAAATTTATAGTATACATGAGTGCATGAGGAATGAATTTCTGTGCACCCCAAACAACATTAAAGCCTGTCACACATATTATCAGATCATAGTGTAATGAAACTAGAAATCAATAGTAAAGGAAAACATGCAAACGTATGGAAATTTAAAGATACACTTTTGAATAATCAATAGGTCAGGGAGGATATTAGGGAAGAAATAAGACCATTCCTAGAATTAAACAATAATTCCCTTAACCTATTCAATGCAGTGAAAGCAGTCCTACAAGGGGAGTCTATAGCTATAAATGTCCAAATCAGAAAAAGGGAATGAGACTAGATAAATAACTTAATGATGTATATCTCAAAGTCCTAGAAAAACAAGAATAATACAAATCTAGAGCTTATCAAAGGAAGGATTTTACAAAGACCAGGACAAAAATCAATGACATGAAGATAGGAAAAAAAAAAAATGATGCAAAGAATCAATGAATCAAAGAGCTGGCTCTTTAGAGGAATAAACAAAATAGTCAAACCTTTAGACTATTTTACCCCCAAAAAACAAAAGAAAAGATACAAATCAATGCACTTAGAAAAGAAAGAGTTGAATTGCTTCTCAGCCTTTTGGCTAAGATCAAGTGTAGTATCTGCTCTTATCAGAAAAGAAAGAGTTGCAATCACAAGAGATACTGCCAAAATCTAGAAAATTGTTAGCAACTATTTCACAAACATATGAAAAAAATTTAAGAATTTCAGAAGAAATGGAGACTCTTAGGTATTTATGAAATATAAAAAGGAAGACTTACAAATCTTGAACATCCAAAACAAGCAATGAACTTGAAGCAGAAGTAAAAACACTGCTAAGAAAAGCCCAGTACCTGATGGAATTATGGCCAATTCCACAAGAATTTCAGGGAAGCTCTAACACCCAAACCCCTCAAATTCTTTAATGAAATTTAAGGGAAAGAATGCTCCCAAAATTATTCTCAAAAGCTAGAATTATCCTAATCCCAAAGCCAGATAAGGACCCAACTGAAAAGGAGAAATGCAGACCAATTTCTCTAATAAATGTAGATGCAGAAATCCTTAACAAGATAATGGCAAACAGAATTAAATACATCATTAAAATATCATCGACCATGACCGAGTCGGCTCCCTTTCAAGGATGCAAGAGTGGTTCAACCTGTATGCAAATTAATAAATATAATTTATTGCATAAACGGAATGAAGGACAAAAATCACTTGATTAACACAATAGATGCAGAGGAAAACTTTGATCCAAGTCAGCATCTGTTCATGATTTTTAAAAAACTAAAGAAAATAGGTATTGAAGGACTTTATCTCAATCTGATAAAAGCCATTTATGACCAGCCTACTACCAACTTTATATTAAATTGAGAAAAACTAATAGCCTTTCCTCTAAAACCAAGAGCAAGACAAAGATGCCCATTATTACCACTTGGGTTCAACATAGTCCTCAAAATATTAGCAATCAAACAAGAGAAGGAAATAAAAAGGATATATTAAGGAAAGGATGAAATCAAAGTATTATTTTCAAATGACATGCCCCATTACTTACAAGACCCAAAAAACTCCACCAGAAGACTCAAAATCAATACAAAATTCAGCAATGTGGCAGGATACAAAATAAATACAAAACTCAATTGCATTCCTATATGTTAACAATAAGCTCACTGAAAAAGAAATTAGTAAAACAAGACTATTCACAATAGCATCAAAAAATTTAAACACTTTGGGATTAACTTAACTAAGAAAATGGGAGACCTCTATAGTAAAAATTACATCACTTTGATAAAGGAATTTAAAGAAGACATGAAAAAATGAAAAGATATATCTTGCTCCTGGATAGGTAGAACCAATATAGTCAAAATGGCCACACTCTCAAACTGATATACAGAGTTAATGTAATTCTAATCCATATATTAATAACACTTGTCACAAATCTAGAGAAAACAATCCTAAAATTCATATGTAATAAGAGAAGACTCAAAATAACAAAAACCATCCTGGATAACAAAAGCAGAGCAGGTGGCATCAGGGTCCCTGACTTGAAGTCATCCTATAACAAGGATTAAAACAGCATGGTACTAGCATGAAGACAGACACGTGGCTGAATGGAACAGAAGAGAAGAAGCAGAAACAACATCAGGCTCATACAGTTATTGGATCTTTGACAAAGGGACCAAAACACACAATGCAGGAAAGATAGCCTCTTTAAAAAACCATGCTGGAAACATTAGATATCCATATGCAGATTGATTCTAGACTAATATATCTCACCATGTACTAAAGTAAAAATGGATCAAAGATCTAAATGTTAAAAACAAAATATACTGAAAGATAAAATAGGTACATGAGCAAAACCTCTTTAAATAGAATCCCAATGGCAGAAGAAATAATACTGAGAATCAACAAATGGGATAATATCAAATTAAAAAGCTTCTATGAAGCAAAGGAGACAATCAACACAAGGAAGAGATGACTTTAAAAAGATGAGAAAAAATCTGCGAATTATTTGTCAGACTAACATCTAGAATACATAATGTTTAAAAATTACATCTTCCAAAACAAAACATTCCAAAAAAACAGGCAACTGAAATGAAAAGACAATTCTCAGAAGAAATACAAATGACCAAGAAATACAGGGAAAATGTTCAACACCACTGGACATTAAAAAATGTAAACTGAGACTGAATCTGCGCCGGGTTTGGAGTTTGCTTGTCTCCAGGCCCACGCCGGAGGAGCGCCCAGGGACTGAGGTTAGCAGCGGGCGGCTCGGGAAACGGCGACTGCAGCACCGAGTCTGCGTCACTGAATCTGCGCCGGGT
>PVIR01010765.1:33592-49120 GCA_004026965.1 Petromus typicus | reverse complement strand
TACTTATTTCTGAACTTTACAAATCTTCTTTTTTATTAGGGTTAGAATTCAACCTCCTTAAATAAAGATGTAAATGAGTCCTAGCATTGTATGTTATATATTGTGAAATAGAAAATGCTCAATGTAAAATAAGGTGAAAGGGGACAATGTTGAGATTGTAACAAAAAAGTAAGGAAACAAATTTTATGTATATGGGGGGATGGTAGGGTGGGTAGGGCTATGGGAAAAAATGAGAATTAAGTTGTGTCTTATACTGGTACAAATCCCCATTATGGAGTACAATCATGATGTGTATATTTAATGTACCAATAAAGATAATTTAAAAAAAAAAAAAAAGAATTCAACCTCCTTGACTCTGTTTTTTCAGGGTCCCAGTTGCAGTACACTTTGCACACTGGATTTCGCATGGTCATCTGTGCCAGAACATGGCATGCTCCCTATCCTAACCGCCCCCAACCTCTTCCAATCAGAAGTAAGCTAAATGCAGCTTGCTTTTAGGGGACCACGCAGACGGATCCAGCACCTTGAACTAGTACATCCAAGTAGCACTGTTGGTGTCCTCTCGCTTGCAGGTAAAGCCCTTTGCAAACATACCGTCATCTTATTCACTCCCTTGCTAGTCATGCACAAGCCTTGTCAAGCTACAAGAAGAAACGCAGCTTTCCTAACAGCACGCAGGAACCACTGCGGTCTCCAGGTCCTCTAAAATTAAACCACTGCTCCTCCTTCGAACTGCGCTTTACTTCACAATAGACTTTCACACTCATCATCTCATCTGAGCCTCACTTCAAGCCCGTGAGATGAGCGTCGTCGTCGTGCCAATTTAGATGTCGGAAGGATCCGGTCCACCAACGCAGCCCTAAGGTAGCGGCCTCTCGCCAGTGGAGGAAGCTATATGGCAAAGGGACTAGCAGGTGTGATCCTCTAGGTCTGCAGCCTCTCACCTGGCCGTAGGGCAGAGGCCAGGGAGCAGGGCCTCGAGGCTGCGTCCGCGCCCCTCTCCCGGGCTCCTTTCTATCTCGGTGTGAGCTCCGCCGGGACCCCAGACCCCAAGCGCCTCACTCGCGCCCCCTGGGGCTCACCGTCCGATCTCGCCAGACAGCGTGTGGAAGAGATGGGTAAGCTCTGCGTCCGCCACAGCCGTTCCCGTCTGAGACCCACACTCGAGGGAGACGGTGGTGACAGTCACCAGGAGGCCTCCGGCTTTCGAGAATGGAAAACCCGTCCAGTCAAGCAGCTGACATTTCCCAGTCAATCGGAGCTCCGCCCACTTCCGCCTCCCCGCCTACCCCGCGCCTAGTCCAGCCTCGCAACGCAGAGTGTTGTGGGTATCTGGAAGGCGGGCAAAGCTGCCTGTGCCGGAAGTAGGAACGGGGGAACAGACGGCTAAACAGTACAGGAACTACAATTCCCAGAAGGCTGCTGGCGTAGGCGGCACCAAGGGAAAGAGGACGAAGGATCTCTGCGCGCGCTGCGAGGATGGAACGTTGCTCCTGTTCGCGGGTCTGAGTACTAGGGACCCAAGCTGCACGCTGGGAACCCTGCGCGCCATAGCGGGAATCCTGGAGGCGGGTAGTTCTACAATTAATGCACGTATTTAAAACTTCAGACCCGGTGGACGCCATGCACAGGTAAGTCGATTGCAAAGAAGTCGGAATGTGGATAGACCTGCTGAGTTTTTTTAGGCCGCGAATATTGCTACAAGCTAAGGTTGGTATTAATGCTGTTAAATGAATGTTTGCTTAGCTCCTTGTGGAGTGTGTGGGCTGATGGATACTTACAGGCGGGAACCAAATGAGGTTTAATTTGGCTTCCCTAATTAGGCTTACCTAATTTCAGTCACTGGGTGATTCCTTGTTCCTTCCATGGGAAGAAAGTCTCTTGAGGCCTACGTGATCGTAAATCAAAATACCTTTTCTTTTTTCCTTTCTTCCTTCCTTCTTTTCTTTCTTTCTCTATTTTCTTTCTTTCTTGCTTTCTCTCTTTTCTTTCTTTTTCCGTTTTCTCCATTCTTGAAAATTAGCTGTTAGCACATAAAATGTACAATTCTGTGAGTTGCTGTTAGTTTTCAACAACACAGAATTTACTGCTTTCATGCCTATGCTACAGTTATTTAGAGCATTTCAAAAGAAGGGGAATGATATTGTCCCTTTCTACAGAAAGCACCTCCAGGAGATTCCCGACCAGAGTAGCAACGTTGCCACCAACTTCACATGGGGATGGGACTCCAGCAAGACTTCTGAACTGTTGTCAGGCATGGGGGTCTCTGCCCTTGAGGAGGAGGTGGACAGTGAGAACATCCCTCAAGAGCTGCTCTCAAACCTGAGCCACCCGCAGAGCCCCCCACGGAAAAGACTAAAGAGCAAAGAAAATGATAAAGATTTTGTGATCATCCGCAGGCCAAAACTCAATCGAGAGAACTTTCCAGGTAAGATATGAGGGGAAAATTGTCAGTAATGTAAGGGGTGGATTGAACCACTTTGTTGGTAAACCTTTATTGGAGGATCTTTAGGATGGGTCCCTTTTTAAATCAAGCAGTCTAAAAGTTGTTTTCCAGTAAGATGAGGCCAGCCACCATTGAGGTTTCATGGAGATATATTACATAGATAGATAGATGGATGTCTTAACTTCTGGTTTGCAGTCAACTTGAAACTTTTAACTCATGGGAAAAGATTCATGGTTTTTTTCCTTAGAAGGGAATCTGCTGCCCCAAAGTCCAGCTCAGCCACTGATAAATGGGAACATAAACAATGATATGCCTGAAGGATTCTTTTTGTTTATATTCTACTGGTTTGAACCCTCGACTGAGCTTTCCCTTGTCAGTGAACTATAAAAACAAATCTTAATGAAGTGGACAAGACTTAACTCCCCAGGTCCACTCTTAAAAGGGCTTCTGGTGTGCTCTGTCTCCATTCTTGGGACATTATCTGCTTAGTCGCCCAACTCAGAAACCTAAGTCAGTCCGAGTACTCCACCATCTGATCAGTCATCACATTTTTCTTTGTCTAGTAAATATTCTCAAGTTTTCATCATCTCTTACTTAAACTATTGTAATAGACTCATAACAGTTTCACCCTTCTTTTCCTTGGATCTTCCCCTTGAGATAGAATACGCTGACTAAAAGGTAGATGTCACTGGGTTATCCGTTTTCCTAACAGCTCCCCAAACTCTCTGTTTCTCAATCAGGTGAATGAGTGCCTCTTGAATGGATCAGAACCATGGAGTACTCAGAACTGTAGGGCTCTGTAAGCCATAGTGCCCTGCAGTGACTTGATCAGATTTGCTCACTAAGTATTCAGAACAGTAATTCAGAAAATATTTGCTGAGTTCTTGCTGCTTATTAGGCATTGTGCTAGGTGACGAAGATACAGTAGTGAGCCAAACATATACAGTCTTACTTTCAGAGTTTCTATTCTAATGAGAGAATGTAATAAACACAGTAAGTAGGATATTTTATGTAGTATGTTAGAACATAATACTAAGTGCTATCACTAAAAATAAAAATAAAGTCAGTCAGAAGGGAGTTGTAGTCCTGGGAAAGGAAGGTAAATTGCAGATTTAAACAGGGTTTTGAGGGAAAGCCTCAGTTGGACAGTGGCCTTTAATTAAGTACAGGCATATAGGCTACCAGGGAACATGCCATTTTCTTATCTTACAGAAAAGAACCCCAGGCAAAAGGAAAAGCCTTTATAAGAGCCTTAAGGAGAGAGTGACATAGTTCCCCAAGGAATAACAAGGAGCCACATACCAAGAATGGAGTGGGAAAGGTGAGAGGAGGAGGAAGAAGTCCAGTTAGAGGTGGTCTTAGTCAGAATTGTGATGTGATCTGTTGAACCTTGAAAAGGAGAAGCTGATGTGCTGAGATGAAACAATAGGGAGTAGAGGATAGAAGTTTGGAAACTTAAGGTGTGGGGGATGATAAGCAGTGGTCATATTTGGGTTATATTAATTATAACAATAGAGATAATAGAATGAGGAGACTGTTGAAATTGTCTATAGAAGCAGTCATAGGCTGAAATTCAGTGAGTACTGATAGGGAAGGCAGATTGTAGAGCCAGGGTAAATAAATCTCTCTCAGGTTCTCCTCTCTGGTCTCTTCTGTGGAAGGCTTCATGTGTTGGTTACTTGTTTTAAAAAATTGCTTTCTTCTCCCTTTCTTTAGGAAAGATCCTTGTCCATTTACAAGATGGGAATCTACATTGGGCATTATGGCATTGGGAGGTCAGACAAATCTGAATTTGAATTTTTATTCTGCTCTTTACCCACCTTGGAAAATTGAGTGCTCGCACGCTCTCTCACTTTCTCTGTGTCTCTTCCTCTCTCTCTCTAAACCATAGTTTCTTTACTTGTGAAATGAAGTATAATTTCCACTTTGTAAGTGGCTGAGAAGATTAAATAAGACTACGTAAACCTCTTAGTGGGCTGCTGGCACATACCACTCATCAAGTAACCCCAGTTAATACTAGTCAAGAGGGCTGTGATTGTAGTTCAGTAGTAGAGCTCTTGTGTAGCATGCAGGAGGCTCGTGTGTAAAAGATCAATATTTCTGACAGCTATTTGGGATGCTGCTATTTTAGTCCATAATTCTCACTACTGTTTTCAGCATCTAGCATGTAGACCTGGTAATTTGGATTTTGACTGACCAAATGTGGTGAAAGACACTTCTGCTAAATGGACAGATTTCAGTTAACTTGCCCACTGTCACTAGTTTTTGACATGAAGTGGAAATGGTGTATGTCCTTCCGTAATACACAGATGTAAATAAAAAAGACATTTCCCTAAAGCAGGGCAGTTTGGGATCTGTATAGAAATATGAGGGTTGGTTGCTGTGTCCTAGAAATGTGCAAATCAAGCTGGGAAGAAAAAGAACTTAAGAGTATCTCATCCCGGGGAATATGTGCTGCCATTAAAACTAAGTAGAGGAGTAGCCCAGACTGAGTGCTATAGGAGGGTGGTAGTGAACCTATGTCATGTGTGCCCCAGCAGGCTGAACTAAAAGGTTCACTATCTGTGCTCTGAGGGGTCAGAGAGAGTCTCATGTGCAAAAGTGATTGCATTTGAGTTCAAATACATATGGACAGTCTTCTTACACTCAGCCAGAATTGGAGTTTCCAAGGACAAGAACTGAAAATGGCCCAATCAGTGAGTGTGGATTTTAAAGTTGACTTCAGAAAAGATAGTGATAAGTACAGGAAAGAGAAAACAATCATATACATTTTTGTATGTGCATGGACTTATAAATGTGCAGATTGGTTAATTGCCATAAATGGGGGAGGTCCAGTGATACAGGATGAAGGGCAGCTGGCATAGAAAATTCCTGCTAGGCTTCCAGAATCTTAGGCTTTCAGTGTATCTGGATTCTCATTCCAGGAAGTTTTGCCTCAAGTTGTTACACAGGTGGCTGATAGCTCTGCCTGGATGGGGGCAGGACGGCCCATACGGGCTGTGCACAAAGATCTGCTGACCAGCCTAGGGTGTGAGTTTTAGTTAGTTCTTTGCTAAGCAGTCTTTCCTTGCAAGCTCCAATCCAGCTTCACATCTGGCAACCAAATCTTTATCTCTTTACTTTGGAAGATTAGAGCCCTGGGGCCTAATGGGTCTCATTTGCTGGGGGGGTGAGTGTACTGAAGGACGTGGGGAGGAACCAGCTCAGGAGTAAGGCCAGAGTACAGGGAAAGGAGACAATCACACTTTATTTGTGATCATTAAATGCTTGCTTTCTGCCCTTTAAACAGGTGACAGCCATGAAAATGTGGTTGCACTGATTTGTTGATCAGCTCTTCTGTGGCTGTTAGGCTGCCTGAAATTCCAGACTCTACCAGGTTCTCAGAGTGGAGTCTGAAGTTCAGAGTGTATCAGAACCCCCAAGGGAAGTCATTCAAAGTGCAAAATTCCTGAGATTCTCATCTGAGAACTTGTTGAGGCCTGGTAGCTTGTTTTAATATCCCTGGTAAAACATTTTTGGTGCAATGACTTGTTTGTTAGCTGGTAAAAAATATATTTTATACGTCAATCCTTCATGTGTATCTGAGATGAGATTTTTACAAAACTCTATTTCTCCTTACCAAGATATTTCTACTCAGACTTACTAAATTGATCTCATGACACATCAGTGAGTCTCAGCCAACAGTTCCCAAATTTCAGTTTTGTGGGAGATTTTCTGGGGTCCTCCCAGTCACCTTGAGTGTTTTATTCACTCATTCATTCCCTTATTCATTTTAACAAATATTTATCAAATGCCATTCTTGGGAATGGGAATAAAGAATTAATGAACATAAGCAAAAGACCCTACTCTCATAGGATTTATACTCTGTACCTTATTCTTCAAGTTTCAGTGTCTGCTGTTTCTGTTTACTCTTTTCATCCCTAGGATAGAACAATTCTTTTGTAGAATTAAGCGTTGTTGGGCAAAGGTTTACACTGGGGACATTCTGTTTCATTTTGTTGCATTTTCTTTTATTGTTTTGTTTACCTGGCCAGAATGCAATCTCATGTTTTCTCATTTTTGTTTGTGAGGAAGAGAATTTATGAGGAAGACAAAATCTGGATGTACTTTCCTTGAAGGAAGTGTTGCCACTTAAAACAAGTCAGAAAAACCAACTGTGAAGCAAACCCCCAAGGAAGGAAGGAAGGAAGGAAGGGTCGCAGAGGCTCAGTGCCACATTATTGATGCCAGAAAAAGAACAATTTTAGAAGTCAGAATTTGGAATATTGGTAGGATTACTTTGGATGTTCAATGTGAATGTGATTTCTGAGAAATAAAGAGGTGATACGAGCTGAGTTACCTATGCTGCAAAGATCACATGCATAGAAAACTACAAATGGCTCTTTCCTGAGAAGCTTGAGTGGTGTGGGGGGTGAGGGGTTCCAGTGGTGGAAAGTGGAGTGTGCACCTGAGGAGTGATTGGAAGCAGTGATGGTGCAGTGATCGCCAGTGAGCTGTGCTGTGGCTGGTTTCTGTCCTTTCCAGCCTCAAGAATCTTTTATCATCATCCATGTTTTTGAGACCTCAGGCTTATTCATCATTTCCTTTCATATAGGACTAGTGTGCAGCCCTCTTGGGTTTAACAGAAGCAAGTGAAGCCTCCGGATGTTCCTTTCCTCTAGGCAAGCAGACCAGGCAGCAATCTAGTCAAGAATCCAGGAAACAGATGGCTGATGTTTTGAGAATTAAATATGGCAAGTAAAATTAGATTAAGCGTGTCACAGCCTGGATGCCAGTCAGTAGAACAGCAGCTAAAGACAAACTTCTGTCCCATCTGCTGAGAGAGCAGCGAATTCCAGGCTGTTGCCCCAGCCCCGGGCCCCTGAAGGCAGATTTGTCCTGGGGTGAGCAGAGTGGAACCCCAGGTACTTGGCTTTTACATAAGGCTGTGCATGTCCGTGTTCCTTCCACTTGATGGAAAACCCATTGGAGCCTCTTAACGTCAGTATTTCACAGCTTCTTCCCTCTACCACTTATTTACGATCAGTGAGGACTTTCTCAAAGCAGGTCTGATTTATTCTCACCTTTTCTACACTCATGGAATAATCAATTACCACTTAGAACAGAGGAGAGCTTAGATTTACTTAGCATGTGATGGAGCAGGAAGAAGGCCTGTCCTAAGTCAGACCTGAATTTGAATTCCCACTCTGCCACCTACTGGCTGTGTGACCTTGTCCATTTGATCCTGGCTGCTCCTCTTGATCCCTCACCGTTCCACATTCCCGGGTTGACAGCTAGTGTCTCCCCCAAAGACAGCTAGTGTCCCAAGAGAGGACGCCACCGTTGTGCTCTCCATCTTTGTCTTCAGCATCACACCTCTCAAACCAAGAATGCTGTGCCATTGTTTTGTGGGTTCTACACATCACCTGCAGTGCCACCTGCTACCTGGCGAGTCCCCACACTTCTACCTCTTGTAGCTCTGCACCTTTACCCTGGGGCAGGGGAATTTGGAAACTCAAATTTGCCTTTTGCTGCTTTCATCTAGTATTTGAGGAAGTCATTTAAATCCACTCAGATAATTTCCTCATCTGTAAAGTGGGAATAATAATGCTGTGCTTAATACACAGGGAGCTACAAAGATTAAATCTGACATGTTTATTAGTTCATCTCCCGTGCAGCCACTAGACAGGATCTATGGCTTAATGTGCTCCCATCATTAGTGCATCAGTCAGGCTTCCACAAAATGTTGGTAAAAAGTGGATTCAGAGAGCAACCTTATCATTTTACAGATGAGCAGACTGTGGGACTATGGGACTGTCCATCTTCCTGATCTTTAAAGTAAGGCTGACATTCTCCTTGGGTGTGGTGTCAGTCTTTCCTTTGTACATTATCACTTGGGCAGGTTTTTTTGTTTTGTTTTGTTTTGCTTTGTTTTTGAGACAGGGTCTCAAAGCTTTGTAGTTCAGACTGGCCTTGAGCTCAGCCTCAAACTCACATCACAGCAATCCTCCTGCCTCTGCCTCCCGAGTGCTGGGATTACAGGCGTGAGGCACCACGCCTGGCACTGTGGTATGTGGTACTGGTTGCTGCTGGGCATGAGTCCCCACACCCAGTATTGTATGTAGTTAACTGGGGATTGAACCCGGGTCCTTGCGCTTGCAAGACAGGCGCTGGAACCACTGAGCTAAATCCCCGGCCCCACTTGGGCAGTTTTTGATCTTCAGGCCAGGCTCTGCCCTGGGTATTGAGCATTAATAATTAATTGTTGGACGGTCACACAGGCGCACTAGGAATCAGCAGCACATTACTGTGTGTGTAAAGGAGTAAAAGGGACAATGTATTTAGCAAATAGTTATCAAGTGCCAGTTATGTGTCAGCTGTTGCATTGGGTGCAGATGCAAACTCAGCCATAGGACTTTGGTGGTGACCTAAGAATGTTTCTCAGAGCAAGTGTTATTTCAGCTGAAATGTGAGGTTAAGTAGGAGTTGAGCAGGTGGAAATGGAAGTCACAGCACAAAGTCTCTCCCAACTCTATTCTGTTCTTTCACACAATTTGTTGCTAGGTTTGCTTGTCTCTACATTCATTATTATGTCAGATTTTTTTCCTAACACTTTATCTTTTTCCTGTTGCTCTCTAATTTGTTCTTGATTTCCCAGTGTCTTCCCAATAAAAGAGCAACATCAAATTGGTTGATTTATTTCGTTTATCTGTCTTGCTTTGCATCTCACTGCAAGCCTTCCTGGTTTCCTTTCCCAGTCATCTTTAGTGGGCACTGTCTGGTGCCCCATCCAGAGCCCTTGAACTCACCATTCCTTTAATGCTGGAAGCTTCTGCACGTACATAGGACTTGAATCAGACCCTCCCATTTCTGCTTCAGGAAATCTCAAACTTACACTCTCTGAACCCTCCTCCTTGCTTGGATTTTTGCTCATTGGTGAAAATATAAAGCAGCCTTGGAATGAAAAGATTTTCATAAAAGAGGGGAAGGAGAGGAAGAGAAATAAGAACATTAACTTTCCATTGTGGTAGCTTTTTGTTCTTGTGACGAAATACCTGAGAAAAAAAGATTGCTATTTGGCTGACTCCTTCGTTCTAGGCCTGTGGCGAGGCAGAGACATCATGGCGGAGGAAAGCTGCTCACCTCTGGGTAGCCAGGAAGCAATGAAAGGGAAAAAGGAAGAGGCCAGGGATCAGATCAGTCCCAGAGACCCTGCCCCTTGACTCCCTCTCTGCAGGTCTCACTCCTGATCCCATTCTGCTGTTCACTCTGGATTTGTCCATTGATGGGGTTAACACCCTCGTGATCTGATTATTTCCCAAAGCCTATCAGCTGGCCTTGGGAGTTTAGATCCCAACTAGAACAGCTGAATTACTTAATCTTTTTTTTCATACATCGTCTAATGTGCACATTATACAACTCAGCGAGATAAATCTGTTTATTTTCACTGCTGCAGATGGAAAACAGAGGCCCAAAGAGATTGAGTAACCTGCAGACTTGGGGTCAACATAGCTAGGATTCCTATCAGAACTGAACTTTTTCCTCCATTTCAGTACTTTTCGGACTTGTCAGAGAGGGCATGTGCCTGGTAATAGGTCAGCCTTGTGGATCGTAGTACATTTTCAACCTTGTGGAGTCAAACGACCCATAGGTGTTACTTTTTGCCAGTTCATATACTAGAATCTCACCTATATATGCAAGAGACAGCAGAAGATAGAGAATTAACACTTCCTGAGAAAATTTTGAGAAAAGCCTCTTTCAGCTGCTTTCTTGATTTGGTGAGCAGGCAGGAGCTGGTTTCAGAGCCTTGGTCCTCCATCCACATTGACTAGAAGAACTTCAGCAACAACAGAAAGATTGTCACACTGATAAACTTTGACATAACCTCCAGCTACGTAGATAGCTTGGGGCCCAAGTCCACATGGATCACCTGCCTTCATCCCTCTGCCCGTACCTTTCAGGGCCGTAGTCCTTTAATTTTGTTCCCTAGAGAGAGGGAGATGGGCATTGATTGAGCAACTGCATATCTCCTGCTCATTCCTCAGGAGAGGGCAGTACATGTTCAGTAAATATATCAACGATGGACAGGATTAGACTTGGTGCTAGTTCCTGGAAATATGAAGAATATTTTTAAAAAAGAAAAAACAATATTGTGTTCTGGTTCCTAAGAATTTGTGGGCTAGAGAGATGATCAAAGTAATAATGTGATCATAGTACAAAAATGACTCGTTCTTGATGATACCGTGGAAGACATGCCGAGGCTTTAGTAGCAACTTGCGTTCAAATGAATAGGAGACCTGGGAAGGACAGTGCAGAAGAGGCATTGAGATGTGATGAGGAATGACTCACCCAGAATTACAGGAAGCCTCAAGTGACTGGAGCACATTTCTGGATAAGGCATCCAGAAAATATGAGTTGTGTCCTGGCTTGAGAGCTCTGAACTTCATGCTAAGCAGTGCGGACTTCTGCTTGGTATTTAGGGTTCCTTGAAAGGCTGTACTTGAGAGAAGAGCGTGATTGTCTCAGAGAGACCGTGGGGAGACTCACAGGGCAACAGCTGTGATGTTTGTCGCTCCTGATGCTATGCATTATGCTCTCAGCCCTCTGCACAGTGCCTGATATAATATAGATGGTGCATAACTGCTGGTATTTTTAAAGTGGGTTCAGGGGAAAAGGATGTCACTAGAATTAGGAGGTCAGCTGGAGCGGAGACACTAGAAAGACAGGTTCTGAATTCATCAGCCACTCTTCAGTCTTTCTTTAATGCCTACCTGTTTACTCTGTGGCCATTTCTTATTATCTTGTTCTTGTGGGCTGTTTTTGTATATTCATAGGTAAGAGATCAATACTTGCTGAATAACTACTTCAAGATTGCTATAATAAAACTAAGAAAAGTGGTCTTTCAGCATCCACCTTTGTATCCCTCCATCCTGTTCTGAACACAATTGCCATTGTGATCCTTTTAAAATGTTAGTAACATCCTGTGCACTTTGCTCAGAATCTTCTAACTGTTGAATTGAGGCCTGAACATGATTCGGAAAGCCTCCATGACCCTGTTGTTCTTGCCTTCCTCTGCTCCTCCCTGCAATCTTCCTCTTGTTCATCCAAGCACATATGCTGTGACCTGTGCCTAGAACTCCCCTCTGTTCTTACACAGATAGCATCCTCCCTCTGTGGGTTCAGGCCTCTGCCTAGTAATCACTCTCAAGCCTGCTGACCACTGTTCAATGTGGTTTTCTGTCCCTGAACTCTCCATCCCTCTCTTACCTTGCTGAATTCTTCTGCATTAGCTCTCGTCCTTTCTACTATGTCATGTAATGCACCTGATTTCATGTGTCATTGTCCGTCCTCCCTCGTGGCATGTGTGCCCCGTGAAGGTAAAATACACGTCTGTCTTAATTTTGTTTGCTGCTCTTTCCTGAATGCCTGAAACAATAGTAGCTGGTCCTGGAGTAGGGGCTTGGTTCATGTTTGTGAAATGAAGAACTGATACTGCTCCATGTGGCACATGGACTTCCGTGTACTTTCCGAACAGCCAAAAGAAGAGAGAGGAAGGCACACATCCACATCAGACAGAAGCAAGGCCTCAGGGGCTCCAAAGTGTCACGAGATCTCAATGGCCTGGGAGCTTGCTCTGTGGCGGTGTCCCCACTTACAGTTGGCTGGCTGGTTTTGAAAGGAAGAATGATAGAAAGGTATGCTTGCTTTTAACTCTTCTTGCTGCTAAGAAAATGAGGAACTCACTTCAGGACATGTAAACAGTGGTGTGGACAGAAAAATAAATGTAAGGATGACAGGGGAGTCAGTTCCTGTTCATCCCCCTTTTAGGTAAATACTCTGCGTCCCCCGAAAGCTCATGAAGACCTCGTAGATATGACAGGGAAGATCAGTGATGGGAAGTTTTTGTCTCTGCCAGGTATTTCCTGGGACTCCCTCCCGGATGAACTGCTCCTGGGGATTTTTTCCTGCCTGTGCCTCCCCGAGTTGCTGAGAGTCTCCAGCGTCTGTAAGAGGTGGTACCGCCTCGCGTAAGTACCTTTCACCCCTTTGCGCATATGTGACAAAATAAGGGAAGGAGATGGTTGTGTATTCTTTATAGCCTCATGAAGCTTCTAAAGAATAGATCTATAAAGCAGCCCCAAGCAAATTAGCCATCTTTCTTAATTAGTGTCCTTATTTCCAAGTGGAGGTAGGAATTCACCCCATTTCTGACAGCCTCAAAACTCTATTTGTTTGTTTTTTTGTTCTTTTTTTTTTATAGTTTAGGCTGGCCCTGAGGTCATCCTCCAACTCACATCACAGCAATCCTCCTACCTTTACCTCCAGAGGGCTGGGATTACAGGTGTGAGCCACCACGCCCGGCATGTGGTATGTGGTACTGATTGCTGCTGGGGTGAGTCTCACGCCCAGTATTGTTATGTGGTAACCAGGGATCGAACCCAGGCCCTTGCGCTTGCAAGACAGGCACCAGAACCACTGAGGTATATCCCTGGCCCTCAAAATTCTATTTTTTTTTCTTTTTTAGGTTTTCTGAGAAAGGGTCTCACTTTGTAGTTCAGGCTGGCCCTGAGCTCAGCCTCAAACTCACATCACAGCAATCTTCCTACCTCTGCCTCCTGAGTGCTGGGATTACAGGCGTGAGCCACCATGCCCAGCATGTGGTATGTGGTACTGATTGCTGCTGGGGTGAGTCTCCATACCCAGTATTGTTATGTGGTTACCAGGGATCAAACCTGTGCCCTTGCGCTTGCAAGACAGGTGCCGGAACCACTGAGCTATATCCCCGGCCCTGAAAACTCTATTTTTATTTTTTTTTTATTTTTATTTTCTTTTTAATTTTTTAATCTTTATTGGTACATTACATATATGCATCATGATTGCATTCCATAATGGGGATTTGTACCAGTATAAGACACAACTTAATTCTCATTTTTTCCCATAGCCCTACCCACCCTACCACCCCCCCATATACATTAAATTTGTTTCCTTACTTTTTTGTTACAATCTCATCATTTTTCCCCCTTCACCCTGTTTTACACTGAGCATTTTCTATTTCACAATATATAACATACAATTCTAGGACTCATTTACATTTTTATTTTCTCATACCAGAGAAAAGATGCGATATGTACCTATCTGTGACCTATTTATTTCACTTATGAGGATATCCTCAAGGTATGTCCATTTAAGTAGAAATGATTGAAACTTATCGTTTTTTATGGCAGAGTAATACTCCATTCTGTAGAAGAATCACAGCTTTGTTATCCAGTCTCCAGTTGATGGAAACTTGAGTTGTTTCCAAGATGTAGCAATCACAAATTGGGCTGCTATAAACATGGGTGCACATATGTCACTGTGATATGAGTCTTTTAATTCTTGAGTGTATATACCTAGCAGGGCAATGGGCAGGTCAAATGGAACCTCCAGTCCTAGCTTTTTGAGGAATCTCCAAACTGATCTCCACAGGGGTTGTATGAGTCTACAGTCCCACCAGCAGTGGAGAAGGGTTCCTTCTTCTCCACAGCCTCACCAACATTTGCTGTTGGCTGATTCTGAAATGGCAGCCATTCTATGTGGAGTGAGATGAAATCTCAATGTTGTTTTCATCTGCATCTCTCGAATGACTAAGGATGTTGAACATTTCTTCATAGGCTTCTTAGCTGCTCTTCTTCCTCTGAAAAATATCTGTTCATTTCAGCTGCCCATTTTTGAATTGGGTCATTAAGTTTGGGTGGGCTGATTTTTTTGAGCTCTTTATGTATTCTAGATAGTAGCCCTTTATCTGAGGAACAGCTGGTAAAGATTTTTTCCCACATTATTGGTTGCCTTTTTGCACTGTTGGTGGTTTCCTTTGCTGTGCAGAAGCTTTTTAAAAGAATGAGGTCCCATTTGTTGATTTCTTCAGCCAATTCCTGTGCTATAGAAGTTTTGTTCATGAAGCCTTTCCCTAAGCCAATGTCTTCGAAAGTTTTACCTAACCTGTTTTGCAGAAGGTTTGGAGTGTCTGTTTTAATATTTAGGTCTCTTATCCACTTTGATTTTAGCTTGGTACACGGTGAAAGAGTTAGATCTAGTTTTAGTCTTTGGCAAGTTAAAGCCCAGTTTTTCCAGCACCATATGTTAAAGAGGCTATCTCTCCTCCATTGAGGATTTTTGGCTTTTTTGTCAAAGATGAGGTGGCTCAGTGTATCTGGAGTAGTTTCTGGATCTTCTAGTCTACTCCATTGATTCTCAGGTCTGTTACTTTACCAGTGCCATGCAGTTTTTATCACAGTGGCTTTATAGTATAGTTTCAGGTTCGGAGTTCTAATACCCCCCCACCATATCCCTGTTGCTTAGAATTGCTTTGGCTATGCTAGGTCTTTTGTGGTTCCAGATGAAAGTTTGAATTTTTTTCTCTAGATCTGTGAAATAAGCTGTTGGGATTTCAATTGGGATTGTGTTGAATGTGTAGAGTAGTTTTGGGAGTATAGTCATTTTGACAATATTGGTTCTTCCTACCTAGGAGCAAGGTATGTCTTTCCATTTTTTGATATCTTCTTCTATCTCCTTTTTTAGAATGCTATAGTTTTCAGAGTACAGGTCTTTCACCTCCTTTGGTAGATTGATTCCTAGGTATTTTATATTTTGGGGTGCTATTGTGAAAGGGACTGACTCTCCAATTTCTATCTCAGTGGATCTGTTTGTGTATACAAAGGCGATTGATTTTTGAACGTTGACCTTGTAACCAGCTACGCGGCTAAAATTGGCGATTAGGTCCAGCAGTTTTTTAATTGAGTTTTTAGAACCCTGTAGATAGAGTATCATGTCATCAGCAAATAATGACAATTTAACTTCTTCTTTTCCAATCTGTATTCCTTTTATTTCTTTCTCTTGCCTAATTGCTATGGCTATTTCCAGAACTATATTGAACAGAAGTCGTGAGAGAGGACATCCTTGTCTTGTTCCTGATCTTAGTGTGAAAGGTTTCAATTTTTGACCATTTAGTATGATACTGGCTGGAGGTTTCTCATAGATAGCTTTTATTAGTTTGAGATACAGACTATCTATTCTGATCTTCTGTAGGGTTTTGAACATAATGGGTGTTGTATTTTGTCAAACGC
>PVIR01010765.1:0-33492 GCA_004026965.1 Petromus typicus | reverse complement strand
TTATTAGAGATATTGGCCTGTAGTTCTCTTTTTTGGTTGGGTCTTTCTCTGCTTTTGGAATCAGGGTACTGGTTGCTTCCAGGAATGAGTTTGGGAGTACTGCTTCCCTTTCAATTTCATTGACGAGTTTCAGAAGTAGAGGCACTAACTCTTCTTTAAAATTTTATAGAATTCAGCAGTAAAATCGTCCAGTCCAGGGTTTTTCTTTGTTGGCAAGTTTTTATTACATTTTCAATTTCACAGATTGTTATTGGGGCATTTAACATTTCTCTATCTTCTTTATTCAGCTTTGGGAGTTCATTTGTGTCTAGAAATCTATCCATTTCTTCTACATTTTCCATTTTATTGAAGTATAAATTTTCAAAGTAGGTGTTTATTATCCTCTGGACTTCCTCTGGGTCGGTAGTAATTTCTCCGTTCTCATTCCTAATAGCATAGATATGTGCCTTTTCCTTCCTTTCTTTAATGATGTTGGCTAAGGGTGTATCAATTTTGTTTATCCGCTCAAAGAACCAACTTTTGGATTCATTGATTTTTTTGAACCATTCTCTTGGTTTCTATTGCATTAATTTCTGCCCTGATCCTTATAATTTCTTGCCTAGTGCGAGCTTTCAGTTTGTTTTGCTTTTCTCTTTCTAGCCGCTTGAGGTTCAGCATTAAATTGTTTATTTGAGCTTGCTCCATTTTCTTAATGTAGGCTTTCACTGCTATGAATTTTCCTCGTAGAACTACTTTCCTTGTGTCCCCTAAATTTCTATAAGTTGTACTGTGGTTATCGTTTAGTTGTAAGAACTGCTCAATTTCTTCTCTAATTTCTTCTGTGACCCATTGGTTGGTCAGCAGAGTGTTGTTCAGTTTCCATGTGTTTGTGAAGATCCTGGGCTTTCCTTTGCTCTTCAGCTCCAATTTCAGGGCACTATGTTCCGACAGTATACAAGGGATAACTTCATTCTCTTTGTATTTGCTTAAACCTGTTCTATGAATGAGCACATGGTCTGTTTTGGAGAATGATCCATGAGCACCTGAGAAGAATGTAAATTCTGACTTTGTGGGGTGAAATACTCTATAGGCATCTATTAAGTTCATTTGCTGAAGAGTCTGGTTGAGCTCAAGGATTTCCTTAGTCACTTTTTGTCCAGTCGATCTGTCTTTTTGTGACAGTCGGGTATTGAGGTCCCTTACTATTATTGTATTGGAGTTTATCTGGTTTTTCAAGTCCGTTAATATTTGTTTTATATAGTTGGGTGCATTAGAATTTGGAACATAGGTATTTAAGATTGTGATTTCTGTCTCTTGGATTTTTCCCTGGACTAAAAGATAGTGTCCGTCTTTATCTCTCTTTATCAGTTTTGGCTTGAAGTCTATTTTGTCCGCAAATAAAATCACCACTCCTGCTTTCTTGCTGTTTCCTGTTACATGGAGTATTGTTTTCCATCCCTTTACTTTTAGTCCATGAGTTTCTTTCTGAATTAAGTGTGTTTATTGTATGTAGCAGATTGTAGGATCTTGCCTTTTGATCCACTCTGCCAGTCTGTATCTCTTAATTGGCACGTTGAGTCCATTGACATTAATGGTTATGACTGATACAGATAAATTTAGTGCTGCCATGTTTTCCTGTTCTTGGCTGTGTTATTCCACTTTTGACTTTTCCCCATCAGTTTATTGTTTGGTCCCATGGATTGACTCGGTTAGGTCTCATGGATTTGTAATTTTCCTTATTTTTCTCCAAGATATTCTTTAAAATGTTTTGGAGCACAGGTTTCGTATTTGTGAAGTTTTTCAGCTGTTCTTTGTCATGAAAGAATTTTATTTCCCCATCAATTTTGAAGGATAGTTTTGCAGGATACATTAGTCTGGGTTGGAAGTTGTTTTCCTTTAGCGCTTGGAAGACTTCACTCCAGGCTCTTCTAGCATTGAGTGTTTGAGTTGAGAAGTCCGCTGACGGGCTTCCCTTGGAATGTAAGTGTTTTCTTTTCTCTGGCTGCTTTCAGTATTTCATTCTTTTTTTTGAATATCTGGGACTTTTATGATTATATGCCTAGGTGTAGATGTTTTCATGTCACGGGCTTGTGGCATTCTGTATGCTTCATATATTTGTATGTCCAATTCTTTACCTTTTTCTGTGAAGTTTTCTGCCATTATCTCTGTGAATAGCTTTTTGATGTCTTTAGCATTGTCTCCTGCTTCCTCAGTGACTCCAATCAATCTTATGTTATTCTTCTTTGAATTATCTAGGAGCTGTTGGATTGACTTTTCATTATCGCTTGCTTTTTTCCATAGATTATGCCTTTCCAGTTCATTGGTTGAGATCCTGTCTTCTAGGTCTGAAATTCGGTCTTCTGCCAAATTCATTCTATTGCGCAAACTTTCATTTTCTTTCTTAATTTCCTGGACTTCTGCTTGTAGGTGTTTAAAAGGTTCCATTGCTGTTGCTATCTTGGATTCTACCAACTCCATGATTTCCTCTTTAGCTTTATTAATCATTGTGTTGATATTGTCCAATATCTCTGCTTTCATCTCAGAGATCAGTTCTGATTTCCATTTTACTAGATCTGCTTTGGTTGCCATTTCCGAGGACTGGAATCAAGGACCATTTCCTTGATAGTGGGCTTCAAACTTCTCTATTTCCCTTCCCCCTGTGTTACCTTGAGGTGAGGATCTTTGTATCTGAGACTTTGAGTGTTTCCTCATCTTCGACCTGCCCTGTTTTCTGGCGCTGTTTGTTGCAAGTCACTTTCTTCCTAATAGTTAGGAACCTTAAAGTAGCAGTGTTTCTTGGGTTGTTCTTTTCAGTCTATTTTAGCACCTAAAGAAAAACGCCTAGTTCTGGCACACTATATGAGGCACTCAATCAATACAGTCAGAACACCTTCTCCCATCTGCTTTAGAGGCAGGAAGGCTCTGGCTCCTGCACTGATACAATGGCGCTGCCTGAGATTCCAATGGACCCTCCTGCTCACCAGTACAGAGTCTCTGGGCTCACTTGTGCAGTCGGCCTGGAGGCCAGTAGGCTGTAGTTCCTATGCAGCTGTAATGGTAGAGGCTGATGTTCCAACAGACCCACCTACTCACCAATACAAGGTGACTGGATGTGCTTTTGCAGTTGCCATGGAGAAAGTCAGACTCTGAACTGCTAACTTCAGTCCCTAGGTGCTCTTCTGGCGTGGGCCTGAAGGCTAGTAAGCTCCAACCCTGGCGCAGATTTGGTGACGCAGATTCGGTGGCGCAGTCACCGTTTCCTGAGCCGCCCGCTGCTAACCCCAGTCCGTGGGCTAAAACTATTTTTAAATTGAAACTTTTCCACACCCCTCCTCAGCCCTACCCTATGCCCTGGTCATTTCTAGCTTTGTTTGGAGACCATCTTTCTGTCTTCTTGCTCAGTGATTCTAGATCCTCTTTTGAGAACAAAGGTGCTCCTTTCCATTAAGGGTGTACTGGAAGTGAGGCAGTGTGAATGTCTGTTGGAGTGGGCTGTTGGCTTGGAAGACAGAGATTTGCACCTGGAATGCAAATGCTGGCTGAATTTCTCTTGTTGCCACTTAAGAAACTCCCAGTTTTTTATCTTCTTTATCCAACAGCTGTGCCTTTTCCTTTTCCATGAAGAGGGTACTTTTGAGTGTGTGTGTGTTATTTATATTTAAGGTCCACATGATATTTTGATGTACATGGTTTCCAAAACATTAACATACTCATCATTTTACATAGCTGCCCTTTTTGGTTAAAAAAACACTTAAAATATACTCTGTTAGCAAAAATTCCTACAGAGCAATGTTGTTAAATAATACTCATACAATACATTAGATCAGAATACTTGTCAGTCTTCTTGATTGACAAATACTTGTCTATCTTCTGTTTTGTATCCCTTGATTTACATCTGCTTTTCAAATACTAATTTTCATTTTAGTTGCCATAAAAGTTATAACTGACATTTATTAAAGCACTTACTTTGAGGCAGGACTAAGTTATCAGTTCAATGTCCCAGAGAGTCTTAAGTGGTAGTATTTGTGTTATCTCATTTGTAAAGACAAAGATACTGCTGAGGCAAGTGGTAAAGCAGGAGTCTAAGGCCTGATGGAATCCACAGTTACATCATAACTAGTTATGTGCAGCTGGGGATTCAAAGAGCTCCTCAGTGCAACTTCCTGTGTGTGCTAAAGATACTATCTCAGAACTTTGCCCAGAATGTTCTAGGATGCTGGATAAGCTTCTGTTTGGATTAAGTCAGGCACAAGATTTGTGATGACCAGAATATGAGCTGGTGTGATTTTCTCAGAAGTGGATCTTAGTCTGGAAAAGAAACTATAAAAATGCAGTGTATTTATGTAAAGCCAACCTTTATGGTAACAGAGGTCAGAATCACACACTGATAATTACTCTAAAACTAAATTATTTCAAAACACTGGTCAGTTAGTTATGTGAAATGCTATTAAAAAAGGAAATCCTAGTACATCTGAATATTTAGAATTTCCATCACATGCTTATATTGCCCATTTTCTTTTCAACTGAATTAAGCTGTGAATAGTAGAAGTCCCTTACTGTGCCATGAAATGCATTTTTAGAACTCCCCTTTTACTTTAGAAACACTCTTCATAATCTACATTTTTCTGTCCCTTTCACATAGGGCCCTTGTTGAACATGTACATACACATACGTATACAGACACACAAATACATGTACATACATGTGATTTAACGTACCACAAAGCAGAGCAGCACTGTGACTCAGTTTCCTTAAATGTCTCTGACAGCTACATCCCATAATATTACTAAATTTTCTTCCTTCAGTTATGTGTGCATGTCATAGTTGGTAGTTGAGATCTGTCTATGCTTAAGAAAAATAGCAAGGAGGATTATTTAAGGAAGGTTTGAACCTACTCACCTAGTAATAATCAATTAAGCAATTTGAATAATCAATTTAAACTTGTCATATTAAATAAAATACTAGGATTTTATTCTCCAGTTCTGGATCTTTAGCCGTCCTAAATTTCACATGGAATGATCTAAATTGGAAATACACAGCAAGGTAGATGCTTATTCACATCAGGGTCAGGAGTAAAGCAGCAGGACAGGATCACACAGTCAGCCCGAAAGCAGAAGTTTCCTTAGAGTGTGCTCAGGGAGACAACACAGCTGTGGCTTGTTGCGTGAAGGCCTCCAGCATTCTCTGTAATCGGCCTACCAGGTCAAGCCTCTTCTCTTCCAGGTTCGATGAGTCTCTCTGGCACACCCTAGACCTCACGGGCAGAAATCTGCACCCTGATATCACTGGTCGGTTGTTGTCTCGAGGAGTGGTTGCCTTCCGCTGCCCGCGATCATTTATGGACCAACCTTTGGTTGAACAGTTCAGGTACATAACGACTCTCCATTCCCTATCGATTGCACAGTCTTCTCTTTCAAACTCACTTTTCTAATTGCCTAAAATCTTTTACACCTGGATTTTGTCCAAGTACATCAGTGTCCTCGTATCTAAAATTAAAGCTGGCTTCCCTTTAAAACTTGTCCCTCCACTGTCTTTCCACTTTGTCTCCACTGCTGCTGAGCCAGCACCCTCAACAGAAACTAGGAGTCATTACAGATAAATCCCCTGGTATGTCCATCCGGCTCATCCTCATTCATTTTATAAGTGGGACTATACTCGCAGCAACATCTGTACTTGACAGAAACCCTCTTGAGTTTTAAAATCCACTGAGAATGAGAATGGAAATTAGCTAATAGCAGTTTGTTTTGTGACCAGAACTATACTCAATATCTGGAATGTGTATTTAGGATCTTATTTATGATTTGCCACTCATTTGGGAAGTATCGTCAGATTCGACTTGGATGCGCCCGGTGCACCATCTGACAGCTTCGTTCTTCTTTTCTGTGTGCAGCCCTTTCCGAGTACAGCACATGGACCTGTCAAACTCAGTCATAAATGTGTCTGCCCTTTGTGGCATTCTGTCTCAGTGTGCCAAGTTACAGAATCTGAGCCTGGAAGGCCTGCAGCTTTCAGATCCCATTGTCAAGTAAGTAGTAGCCTGACTGTATATAACAGAGGCAGCTATTACTTGTGCTTATTTCGTCCTGTGTGACCAGGGACCATTTTACTCATGTCTAGATAGACAAAATATCTCATACAGCATTCCAGCTTCTCCAGAACTTCCCAGGATTCATCTGGAAGCAACACAAGTTTGAATGCTGCCTGTATGTCAGGCCCTAGTCTGAGTCTTATTTGTGGGTGAGGCAGATAATTATAGTGCCATGTGTTTGTTAAATGTACTGGCAGTTATGTGGCAACATGGGAAGCCTGATTAAATTCTGGAGGGCAGCCTTCTCAGAGGAAGTGATTCATAAGTTGAGTATTAAAAAGTCAGATGGGAGATCTCCAAGTGATAGGTCAGAGAAAGCAGCCTAGGTAAAGCTGTTTGGCTCCAAACTCTTGTGTAGCTAAAGTTACTGGGGCATGGGACCTAAAGTTAGGTGGGCAGCTATGCAGGGCTGTAAAAAATCCATATTCTGACAGACTGAAGCAGGACGAGAGAGGCTCTTGGAATAGATGAAACATGACAAGGCTGAAATTTAGAAAATTAACTTTCTGGGCACCCTGGGAGTGTTGGTGAGGAGGACATGAAAAAAACTGGACTAGTTAGGACACCAGTGTGCTTGTTCAAGTGAGTAAAGGTGAAATCTAATATAAGAATAGCACCTTTGTTGAGCACTTGTTATGTGCCATACACTAAGTTCTTTAAATGTATTCTTATTTAATTCTGCTACTAACCCTTTACAGATGTGAAAGTGACTCAAAGTGGTTGAATAACTTGTCCAGAGTTTCACAGTTAGTGAGTGGCCAAGCCAAGATTTGCATGGCATCAAGATTTGATTTGCGGGACCGGGGATTTAGCTCAGTGGTTCCAGCGCCTGTCTTGCAAGTGCAAGAACCCAGGTTCAATCCTCGGTAACCACATACAATACTGGGTGTGAAGACTCATGCCCAGCAGCAACCATTACCACATACCACAGTGCTGGGCGTTGTGGCTCACGCCTGTCATCCCAGCACTCGGGAGGCAGAGGCAGGAGGATTGCTGTGATGTGAGTTTGAGGCTGAGCTCAGGGCCAGCCTGAAGTAAAAAGCAAGACCCTGTCTCAAAAAAAAAACCTAAAAAAAAAAAAGATTTGATTTACATTTCATTTCCAGAATAATAGCTCTTACTCATTAAGCTCCCTTACATAGGAAATTTAGGAAGATAAGAAAGGAGAGGGCAGATTTAAGAAATGTATAATTGAATGAGCCTATAACTTTACAAATAGAAATTTGTTTATAAGCTAATTCTAGTTATGGGTAAAATAGGTATATGTTTATCTCATTAATTTTTTTTTTTTAATTTAAAAAATACATTGATCAGTGCCGGAGACTGCAGTACTGGCTATGCCCAAAGCAGGCTGTGAAGACTTAACTCTACAATTGGTTTGTTTATAGAAGTGAATCCAGCCAAAGCCTATGTGCTGAGGTCAGAGTAACTCACACCCACATTCCTTCCCACTAAAACCTTATAAACTAGAAGAACAATGTTCTGTTGACAACCATATATTAGGTCTATTCTTTTCCTAATTTGAGAATGCTTTATCTTGTCCTTTTGAGCCTTACTTACATTAATTTCCATAGGAAACACCCAACTACATCTTCACACATAGTCCTAAGTATGCATGTAGCTTGCTTTACCAATAAAAATCAGTGGCCACTACTTTTGTCTGTTGTACTGGTGGTGATCATCCTGGTACCCTACTTTCTGTCTTAGTTCTGTCTTTTAGTTTTTTTTCTCAGGCCTGTGTCATACACTGGGCCAGAGATTGGAGCTTAATGAAGAGATTTCCAGTAATGTTTTAGGGGTCCCCAGTAGATCACTATTTCTTGTGCTACACTGTGCTATGTGCTTTATGACATTATTGCTTTAATATATTCATCAGAAAAATACTACTCTTGCCATTTCACAAATTAGTAAACTGGTAGCACCCTACTTTGTGTCACAGAAATAATGTGAATTTTAAATTTGCCTCTAACTCAAAAGGCCTGTGCTCTTACCAATGGTTACAGCTTGCTTTCCTCTAAACCCTACTGATTGAATAAGAGTGCTTATCAGTATTCCTGTAACCTTCTTTTTTCCCAGTAATCTTGCACAGAATTCAAATTTAGAGCGACTAAACCTTTGTGGGTGCTCTGGATTTTCTGAGTCTGCCTTGAAGACTTTGCTAAGCTGCTGTTCCAGGTAGGAAAGACTGGAGGGTGGATTATAAAGCTCTTGAATTAAATACAGTTACCCTTGCATCCGAACAGAATTGAACCAACTATTGAGGTATTCCTGACTGTCCACTTTTTTAACATGGATAATGCAGTGTCCTTTGCCCTAGAAATTTCCATACTATACTCTGGAGCCAAATCAATTTCATTTGTAATGAAGGGATATTTGTATAATGATCCCCTTTTCTCTTTTTATTTATTACTATTAATGTAAGAGAAACATGGTAGTTGTTTTTCACACTGTGATTATAAGAAATATGACTCTTGAGTCAGGGTTTTTCCCCCCCCTCATATGTCTGTAGAATTAACTTGTAGTTTTTGATCACATACAGAATATTGTAAATATAAATCATGATAAATGTGGTGATGGCATTAAAATCTTTATTATTATGAAATGTCAGTATGTAAAGGGTTCTGAGGTATAGAATAGTAATGTTCTGCACATAAAATGTTAGTAAAAACCAGGAGTCTCTTGTTCTGTATTTTATTTTCAACTTAAGGCAAACTTATTTCATTGATAAATTCATGTTCCCCTATTACTCCTATTTATTACAGACTAGATGAGCTGAACCTGTCCTGGTGCTTTGATTTCACTGAAAAGCATGTGCAAGCGGCTGTCACGCATGTGTCAGAAACAATCACCCAGCTGAATCTCAGTGGTTATAGAAAGAATCTCCAGAAGTCAGGTGAGTTTCCAGGCCAGAGCTCGGAGGCTTTAATAGTCATAACAGATTTCATGTATTAGCATCTTTCAGGTTCTTATCTGTTTTGCTTGTCACATTTAGTCTAGTGCATATATTATTTCCCTGTGGGAAAATGCTGATCGAAAGAGTAGGTAAAGGTAAACAGTGACCCAGAGTCACCATTGGAATGCAGGAACTAGAAGGTGAAAATTTATACTCTGAATGCTGTATTTGTATACGGAACTACTTGTGATTAAATTGTTAGTCAAAACTCTTAATATAAAATTAGATTAAAAAACACCTGGCCCTGGCCGGGGAGTTAGCTCAGTGGTTCTGGTCCCTGTCTTGCAAGCGCATGGACCCAGGTTCGATCCCTGGTAACCACATACCTATACTGGGTGTGGAGACTCACACCCAGCAGCAGTCAGTACCACATACCACAGTGCCGGGCATGGTGGCTCACACCTGTAATCCCAGCACTCGGGAGGCAGAGGCAGGAGGATTGCAGTGAGGTGAGTTGGAGGCTGAGCTCAGGGCCAGCCTGAACCACAAAGCAAGACCCTGTCTCAAAAAAAACATAAAAAATAAAAAACAAAACAAAAAAACCACCTGGCCCTCTGAAGCGATGGGTTCCGTATGCACAAATTCAGCCAACAATGGATCAGAAGTATTTGAAAAGAAAGAACTCTGTACCAGCTTTCTTTCTTGTCATTATTCCCCAAACAACATAATATAAAAAGTATTTGCAAAGCATGTATATTGTATTCATTGTTACAAGTAACCTAGGGATGATTTAAATATACAGGAGATTGTGCATAAATTATATGCCAATTCTACTCAGTTTTACATTAGATATAGAACATCCTTGGACTTGGGTGTCCTAGGGATGTCCTGCAACCAGTTCCTCTTGGATACTGAAGGATGCTTTGCTTGATTAGTATTAAGCCACATTTCTCAAGCAGAGATGATTTTGCCTCAAGGTGACGACATTGGGAGACTGTTTTGATTGTTGCAGTTAGAAGAAGGGTCGATGGTGTAGAAGCCAGGAATGCTGCTGAGCAGGTCACAGAGTGGCAGAATCAGTCTCTTTCTCTCTTTCCCTCTCTTTCTCTCTCTCTCACACACACACACACACACACACACACACTCTAGTCCAAAGTATTAACAGTCAAAAACCATGTTACAGAACTTGTTTGTACATTTATATATATTTAATTTTTGATCAGTCTAAAACAGCCGTGGAGTTAACTGAATACAGGCCTCACGTGGTGACCTGGGTAGCAGAAACAGTGTTTGTCAGCGTTAACATTTGGTTCTGCTTTGTTTTCTGTATATAATGTTGAAAGAATCCTGACTTGCAAACATTAATGGTTGCAAATGGGAAGACTTATTTTTACCAGTTTGATGTTGCAGTCTCATGCTGATTTTCCGTCTGGGTTGACATGTATCAAGCATGTCTTAATGTTTGTACTAGCTCATTTGAGTGTATTGTTTATTGTTTATTGATTAAGGTTTTATTATGCTTTGAAAGATGTGAATGAAACATTTGCAGATACTTCTTAAAATTAATTTAGTATTTGAAAACTACATCCCCAGGGCATAATGTATTCTCTAATAAAAAAATATGTCAGGCTATAGAAAATAGTAACATGGGCCGGACATTTAGCTCAGTGGCTCTGGTGTCCACCTTGAAAATAGTAACATAATTTCATGAATGGTGAGAGGTTTAAGTCTGTTACCTTTGCAAGTTTGACCGCTGCCATTCCCAGGGCCCATTCTGTCGGACAAAGGGAGTTTCTTCTTTAGAGGCCTGTAAACGCTGCATTCGTATTTTTCTTGCTATGTACTTTCGCCTTGTCTTTAAGTCAATATCATGTATAACCCAGGCTGGCCTCAAACTCCTAGTCCTCCTGCCTCAATCCCAGAAGTATATATGATATAATATATAATAGGATAATAGGCATGTTCCACTGCCACTTACCCAGCTGAAATTTGTTTTAAATTTGTTGTTCATTCTGTTTAAAAGTAACTTAGTCTGTTTGACTTTCAATATCTTTGCTAACAGCACTCAGTATTGTGGAATATTTCCCTTAAGACTTTTTCTTCCTGTGAGTCTGTATGTAAATGTGAGTTTATGTGTCTGTTTTGATTAAATTGAGATTTAATTTAAATTTGACATTTTATGTTGTTTTCTTTTTAGTGTAAGGTCTCCTAAAATAGAACGTCACGTACACTAGGTAGACACTGTAGCAATAAGCCATGCTTCCCCTTTTGAAAAGCTTCTTAATAACAGCTATTAGCACTATATTTCATAGAATACATGAAGATTAATTTAATTAGAGGGTGAACTATTTATAACTGTTGCTACAGTGGGTATATTCATGCATATCTGATTTTTCTGTAAGTGAAGTTATTGGACCAAAGGACCCTGTATGTAATATTCTGAATATTTTTTTTTAATTCAGTTTAGTATTTTTTAAAAAGTCACATTCACACGTGCAGCTTCCTGAAAGGCGTTACGTAAAATTAAATATCCCCTTGTAATGTATGGTGGGGGGACCTGTTTTACTACATTTTGTCTGTTGGGTGTTAGAAAATGATTCTTCAGCAGGGATGTGGCCCAAGCACAATGACCTTAGTTCAGTCACTGATAACACACACACACAAAAAAAAGAAAATAATTATTTTATTTTAGTAGTTGGAAATAATTATACCTAATTTCACTTAGTATCTCTTACTCCATTTTTATTTTTGCATACTTTGTAAATTATCTGTTTGTCCATTAAGTCTTTTCTATTATCTTTTTCCTCGGTATAATTAGACTGTTGACTCTAACTTACATGGAAAACATTTATTCTCAGTTTTCTGATAATTTTCTAATGATCTGTTTTAACATAGTAGATTTTTCCAATTTCTGTGTAGTAACTTAGAAGTGTTTCTTATGTGTTTTTATGATTAGACACCTTACCTATCTCCCAAGATTCAATAAACAATTGCCCACCTTTACATTTAGAACCTTTTAATGTATATGGAATTTATTAGGATATATTAGAGTTGGAGAAATAACTTTTTCCAGTTGTGATTGCAGCACTTTTTTATAGACTATAAATCCCATATTGAAGTGCACATGTGAAAGGGTAGTAGTGATAGCAAATATTCTTGTCTCCTTCCTCATTTAATAGTGACCATCATGTTCACTTGTTTTTCCTAGATCTCTGTACCTTAATTAGAAGATGCCCCAACCTTGTCCACCTAGACTTAAGGTATTTTTTATTTGTTTCACATCAAAAGTTGAAAAATCTTGATTGCTCATTAAATAGTAAAAAGATCTTCATGTTGAAAGGACTAAGTGGAATTTGTGTGAGTAGTTTTTGATCTTCTCTTCCGCTCTGTTACAGTGATAGTATCATGCTGAAGAGTGACTGCTTCCCAGAGTTTTTTCAGCTCAACTACCTCCAACACTTATCCCTGAGTCGGTGCTATGATATAATACCTGAGACACTGCTGTAAGTACGTTTTGTTTTTAATGCTAGGCAGAGGCAGAAAAAGACATGCCACTTGATGTTATGATTCATTACCACTAGGAGCAGACATGGAGAACTTATTACATTACATTGCATTACATTATTCATCTTACATGTTATAATTCATAAACATAAACTGGATAGGAAAAACCAGCAAAATAGAAAACAAAACCAAGGCAGACCTTTTTGCTTAAACTGTTGGTAAAAGTGAGATTGTTGACTATGTATTTATCATGTTGCTGTCCATATTTTCAGAATAGTAGGATGCCATACTGTGCTGGTATCTGTGAAATACTTCCAAAGAAGTACAGGACAGCATTGAGGGCACTCAGTATGATTAGAAAGGCCAGTCTAGTATGAGTAGTGTTTTACTTTTTTCCTGAAATTTTCCAGCTCTACTCATTTCCCAAGGTCTTTATCTGAGCTTAGAGGAAAAAAATCTAGTGATGTATGTCCTGGGTGCTCAAGGAATGTAAAGAATCAAATCGCATATATTTACATGTATATTTTAAGAGTCTAATACTCTCTTAAAAGGAGATATTAAGGACCAAAACAATGAAGTGGTCCATCCCGAACACAGTGAGTTACTGGCAAACATAGGTCTAGAATCAAGTTTTCCTGGGCAGAGGCAGAAACATCTTATCTTGTGGTTCATTTGAGGGTTCCTTTTACCTGCTCAGTCTATGGCCATACTACCCTGCATGCCTCCAGCTTATCTCATTTTACTGCTCAGCAACTTCCACAGGATTGAACGAATACAAAGGAATAAAAGTTTAATCCATCTTTCTTTTAAGAAGTGCTATTCCTAAAGTATCCTGGATATAATATCATCTCTTTATTTTAAAAAATGTTTCCTTTATTTGACCCCAAAAAACTATAGTAGTCTTCCTGCTGCTAAGTGTACATCTTTAGCAATTTCACGGAAAACCACAAGAGGTCAGCATTTTCCACTTTGTCAGGTGCTCTTTTTCCTAATGACCAATGTGACCCAAAGGAATCTATGTGAAGGTCAGTAATATAGTTTCAACTTCCTGCCTAAGAAGCACAGAGAATTTGAACCAAGAATTTATTTAGTTCCCAAGTTAATGAATTGAATCTTATGAATTAGTTTCAAAAATTAATGAATAAAGCAGATACTTGAGCTGTACAAGGTTAACTAGCAGGATTAGGGATCTGGTCATTATGTAATTAAATGAACCATTCTAATTTCAGGGCTCAGGGTCTAAGCTAATATCTTATATGGAAAATCCCTGCCTAAATAGGATACTAGCATTTGCTTTTGTGGCTCTCAAATGTTGGAGTTGAAATTTTATGTAAGGAACTCTGGTATGACTCCTACTCCTCTATGTTGTAGCATCCAGAACTTTAGGACCCTCTAGTATTTTCCCAGATATCTTTCTCTGTCACTGTTTTTCTTGTCCTTGTCTGGGCTCTTACTTTGCCTGGGCAGTTTCCTTGGAAAGGTTGTGTCTGAATCTGTTCTCCATTGCTGAGACACAGTATCTCACATTTGCAAAGTAAAGTAGGAAACATTTTGGCTCACTTTTTAGTCCATAGTTTGCTGACTTCAAGGCAGGAAGGGCCAAAGGTTCTGGCAGTCAGGAAGCAGAGTGAGACTCTTCTGAGATATTCCCTGTGACCCACCTCTCCCAACACAACCCCACCTTTGAGGAGCAATTCAGCTATGGTGTCCAATCCAAACACCTTCCAAGCACATAAGGCTTTATGGGTCATTTAAATCTAAATCATAACAGGTTAAGGTAATTCTTTTCTGAAGACAGTCTATTCAAGTATTTTGCTTTTTCCTTCCTCTTGCAGAAAGAAAGAAGCTAAGTGGGTGGTAATCCAAGAGCTTTCTCTGCCTTAAGCAGAGATGAGGGAAAACTTGTGAGCTTATATTTTAATGATTTGTATCTATTGGCCTATCAGTAAAATCAGCATTCCTGTGGGAGCTCTGAAGATAGTGATAGCAAAGAGCTTGGGCTCATGACAGGACTAAGTCTGAACTTTCTTCAAATTTTTATTACTTGTCTAAATCTAATCTTAGAATAAGAGAAACAGGGGTATCAAGGGTTAAAAGTGTTTTCCAAGTCAGCAGCAGTGTAGAGTAAAAAGAAATGTATTGTCCTTGAACTCTGAGGTAAAAGAATGTTTCTTTCTGCATCACGTGTTAGTATGGTTTCCACTGTAAGCCCTTTGAGATAAGCTTGTTGGTGCTCTATCCTGCAGTTTCACAAAAGAAAATTTCCTCTGCTGTAATTTCAGTCATTGTGGTAGCTGTTCTACCTGAAATTCATAATAAATCTTCCAAAGTGTATATTTCATAATAACTGAAAAACTAGCCTCCCTCCCCCAAGTATCCTTTTTATTCCCTTATCCTTTTTTGTTTTTGGTTTCGTTTTTTGAGACAGGGTATCACTTTGTAGTTCAGGCTGGCACTGAGCTCACTATGTAGCCCAGGCAAGCCTCAAACTCCCAGCAGTCCTCCTGCTTCTGTCTCCTGAGCACTGGAATTACCAGTGTGAGCTACCACGCCCGACATTGTGGTGTGTGGTACTGGTTGCTGATGGGCGTGAGTCACTACACCTGGTATTATGGTATGTGGTTACCAGGGATGGAATTTAGGACCTTGCTCTTGCAAGGCAGACACTGGAACCACTGAGTAAGATCCTAGCCTTCCTTATCCTTAATTGATGTTATTTTTTACATGTAAATTTTCTTTTGTTCATCTTCAGTTTCTTATTGGAGCCCAAGAGCTGTAGAGCCCAAGAGCCCAAGTTGTAGAGTTTGCTGATCCAAGACTAGGAGATATAAATTTCTGTTAGGAGAATCTGTAGTTGAGGCATTTCACATTTTATAAAGGAAAAATGCTATATTGATGAAGTAAGGAATAATCCTGTGAGTTTATGCATAATTACTAAATTGAACAAATATCCTCAAGACATTATCAGAGTCATTTTACACTTAAAGACGATGACTTTTAAATGCTTCATTTCTATGTATTATCCCTTTGTTTGGTTTCTTTCTATTTTATTATTAAGGTCAAAGAAATTCTTAGAAAGTTGTTTTTCTGTGTTGTACATAATACACATAGCGGGAAGCAATTTTTTTTGTTTCCTTCTTAAAACTATAAAGATTTTCTGATCCTTGACTGTTCAGCCCATATCACGTGGCACCTTTCTTATGTATAACTCGAGTGTGCTGTGACTTCCTTGCCAAAGCTCTTTCCTGAAGCTGCTGCAGGAACATTTCCTCCTCCTGCCCCTTTTAAACAAGCATATTTATTTTACATAAGTAATGCTTTTTTATTTTCCAAATTTTCCTTCATTTTTTATCCTGCTAACATATATTAAACATCAGTGCATAAGGTATTTTGTGGAATGTGGAACAAGTACATTTAGAAGCACAGTAGGAAAACTAGAAAAGCAAGTTAAGCTTAGTAGGTCTTAAGGCACCCAAGACAGGCTGGGTTCCCTAAATAAAAAATGTTTTGGTTTTGGAAATAAGTTGAGTACCATACAGCAGTACTTTAGGGAGATGCCTCAAACTCTGGTGTGTAGAATGGGCTGCAAGGAAGAAAGATCAGAGGACCAGTGACAGTTATAATGTAAGTTTGACTAGTGATGACAGTGCAAATGATAAAAAATAAAGGATGCTTCTAGCTCTAGGTCATTGACATATTCATTATTCTACAGTAGGACCCTTTTTGAAATTCCAAAATAAATGTTTCTTTTCTTGAGACTTTGTATTGTTTCTCAGCTTGGAACAAGTACACATCAGGGAGAAAGGAATTTCTATACACATAGACCTCTGTTAAGAAAAATCATTATCAAAACCAAGTAGTATTTATTTGGGGTAAATAAGCTATTTTTTGTGAACCACAATCTCATTGTTGACACAATCCTATTTTACCTAAGGTGAAAATTAACTAAGAAAAGGAGTGGCCTGTCTGTGACATGAAAAAAATGGTAGTATGTTAGAGGAAGGGGACTACTTACTGCATCCTATATAAGTATTTTTCAACACACTTTTTCCCCATCTGTGCTCAGTTAACCATCTAAAATAGCAATATGGAACTCACCGCTGTGGTTCCTCACATGTAATGAACTTGAGGATCGTGAACCATTAAATCATCCACCCTGCTATAGCTCTTTTTGAGATGCAGCCTACTTCAAATAAAGGTCATAATTACCCCTTAAATTTCATATAACCTGGTTCCAGTTGACACCACAGTAAGACTTTTACATTGAGCACCTGTAGCCTGCTAGCACACAGCACAGGAATCCCTTTCAGATAACTGTGTAAACCAGGCAGGGATAAAGGACACAAACACACTTGGGTTTTATTCTTGAACCTGAGAGAGCATTCTAAGATAATTAAGAACTTCATTCAACAAAATGCACACATAGGCCAAGTTGCATGGCCTGTGTATTCTTTCAAATCATTTCTTGCAGATTGTTTCTCAGTTTTATTTTGTACACTATGATACAAACTGTAAAAATTAGGTCTTGTAACTGGTCATTTTTCAGATACCTCCCCAAACGTGTCCTTTCTTCCTTTCCAGTGAACTTGGAGAAATTCCTACACTAAAAACGCTACAGGTTTTTGGAATCGTGCCAGATGATACCCTTCAGCTGTTAAGAGAAGCCCTTCCTCACCTGCAGATTAACTGCTCCTATTTCACCGCCATTGCCAGGCCAACCGTTAACAGCCAAAAGAATCAGGAGATTTGGGGCATCAAATGCCGCCTGACACTGCCGAAGTCTAGTTGTCTGTGAAGTATTTGTTGCAGGGTGGTATCTTCTCTTCCTTTGAATGGGGGAACAGGCAGGAAGCTCAACTGCTGGATACTTGGCTAGTTTCCTTACTGATTTCCCGTTAGCCCTCATCCTGTAAGTATTTTAGGGGAGCAATTGAGAGAGAAAACCATGAAGTGTTGCTTTTTTAAAATGACTAAAAGCTTCTGTCGATGCTGGGCCTGTAGGAGCCTTTGGAAATTTTAGGAGAATGAACCTATCATTTCAAGATGACATTTTAAAGATAAAATTTGAGCCACCTCTTTCAAGTGCCCTTTTGAAGTCTAATTTTGACTCAAACTTAAAAATTACCACAGGTCAACAGATTTCACAGCCTACGTGGTAACTTTTATGCATTTAATTTTTCAGTATTGCTTTATAATACATGGCTTGGGAGAACATTAAGCTGTGACCTGAACAATAAGAGTCACAGAATAGGGTTTGAGGTCATCTTTTCTGGGGGTTAATGCATTTTATCTTTACATTTAAAATTACTTTATCAGAAAACCACATATAATTCACTATAGCCCCTTAATTAAAAGAAACAAATTTAAAGATAGCAGGATTAAAAGTGACATAGGATTTGAAGGCTCTGAAGTATTGTGTTCCCAAAATTTTAAATTAAGTGAAGAAATATTGTGTTTTTTTCTAACTTTATAATCAAATTGTTATTATGGGTTGTTTAGCTTTTTAAAATGGCTTGCTTTTAGAAAGGAGGGTTATCCTAATCAGTCTATTCTTGAGAAGTTGAATGGAAGAATTTTGAACTGCTAATGCCTGTTTTCCTTTAGTGTTGAAGTTGTTTTTGTATTACTCTGGAGTCAAGTACTTTAAATTGTCTTTTTTTAATGGTCTCTCAAAATAATTGTTCAAAACTACCAACTTTATAAGCTTACTGGACCTGCAGAGAAGCACACTAGAAGCAGCAGTTCTTTGCAGTGCACTTAGCCACTGTTTACTCCTATGTCTCTATAGAGTTCAGACTCAAATGTTGAAACTTGATGGCACGAGCAGTTTTCTTTAAAAACCTGGTACCCACAGGCAGAGATTAAATTCTTTTTTAAAATCACCAAAAAAATCTAGTTTTAAGTCAATGATGTTTTAACAATTCAACAAAAATAGTCAAAACCCACCATCTTTTCTGTTAACCACTTCACAGTTTACCCCGAGTGTCACTCAGGCAGCACATTTGTTTACATACTGCTTTGCTCAAGCAGGTATCATTTAACTACTCGATTCTTATATTGAATAAACTTGATAAAATCATCATTTCTATATTTCCTGTTATATTATAAAAATTAATGAAAAAAATATGAAATTTTTGGTCATATTGGACTACTAATTGGTTAACTTGGTTTTTTTTTTAATTAAGAATTTTAAAGATTAAAAATATGCAAATAGTATGAAGTGCCCTTATTTGCTGAAGCCTAAGAAAGAAGATATAATTTTATACAGGTAATAATTATGCTTCCATTTCTTAGATAAAAGTGCTAAATACTACTTGAAATTACTGTTTACAGTTTAGTGACAAGGGCTGGTGATAGGAACCAGGTGGACTCTTTTAACAGCTGGATGCCTTCATACATGCAGTACCTGTATTTCCAAACTCAGATACAATAAGCTGTTTTACCAACATGTCAGAGTAATCTGTATTTTGTATGTGATTTCTACTTTTATAGTCTTGTTGGAAAATAAAACACAACTTTTGTAAAACTGAGTACTTGAGCTAAACTGTATCCTGTTACCTTTAAGTACATCTTTAAAATTAGAAAGCAGTCACTGAAGTGCATCATTGGCTCCATAATCTCTAAAACCCCTACAAGAGAGTCTTAAACAACATCCTGTCTACTTCATAGGCATGTTGTCAAATTTAAATGGTAGTTTATAATGCATTTTTAAAGGGAGCTAAATACTGGCTTATTTTCCTTAAAGTGTCTCCAAATGTAATGGCATTTATAAAACATTTAAATTTGAGTGCTTCATATAATAGTGAAGCACTACTAATAAAAGCCTGTTGGTAAAAGTTTACAGATTGAACGGGCTTATATTACATTTTATTGTCATTTAAAAACTATGGTTAGTTTTTTTATGCTGAAAAGTTTTCCAGGAATTCAATTCCTTTTGAAGACAGCCATCCATTCAAATGGTACCATTGTGATTACTGAATATCACCCAATTTTGTTGATCATTCTATCTTTACTGTGCCTTTTTTGTTTTTAATAATAAAAGTATCACATATATGCAGTAAGTAAAGCTTACGATGAACTCCATATACATTTTTAGCAATCATTAACTCCTGGCCAGTCTCATCTCTCTCTGCCCTGCTATAAACACGCAAATCATTTTGAAATAATACCCAGACCTGTAATTTTTTTTGACTGTGCACCTCTAAAATATAAGGATTCTCCTAAATTAAGGCTGAGTCAGGATGGTTTTGAAGATTCTTTAGATCCCTCCTGTGTTTTCATACATGGGTTTAGATCAAGCTTTTAACTTGGGCCACACACTGCATTTCAGTGATGTCCTTAAAAGTTACTCTGTATGTCCCTCTTTTCCTTGTAGTTTATTTATTGATGTAACTAGGTCACTTGTCCTACATTGTATAGTCTAGATTTTGCTATTATTCCTAGAATGGTGCTTACCAGGTTAATCTGTCCCATTTCTATAAACTGGTGGTTATATGTAGCTTATCTAGATCTAGACAAAGATTGGCTTTGTCTCCCAGGAGATACTTGGTAATATGAGGAAATATTAAAAGGTATGCAACATTAATCTGGCCATGGTGGCACAAGCCTGTCATCCCAGCATTCAAGAGGCTGAAGCAGGAGAGCTACTATGAATCAAGAGCCAGCCATTCTGGGCTATATAACGAGTTCTAGCCTGAGGTAAGAGTCAGACTTTTATCTCAAAAAGCAAAAACAAACAAAAATCTAGTCATGGTGGCTCATGCTTATAATTCCAGCACTCAGAGGCAGAGGCAGGAGGACTGCCATGAGTTGGAGGATAGGCTGGGCTACACAGTGAGTTCAAGGCCAGCCTGAACTGCAAAGCAAGACCCTGTCTCAAAAAACTAAAAAGAAAATAAAAAAGCAAAGATAATAAAAAGTATACATCAGTCTACTTTTTTAACTGGTGTCACTTGTGGTCCTTTGATTCCTCATCCTCTACCTTATTCATAAGTTCCAGAAACATGAAGGATACTGTAGTCTCAAGCAAACTTACTTCTAGATAGCCTGTATATTTCCCTTCTGTCCTAGTGAAGCCAATTATGGTTCAACACTTTCAGGAGATCTACCATGTGGAAAATACTGTGTTTGAACAACAGCACAAGGGAAGGTTCAAAGCACTGAGGGATGCCAAACGGTCTAGGGACCAGGCAAACGGAAGGAAAGTCTGTTTCGGTGCATGCTGCTAATCCCCAAGAAAGCACTGATCACTTTTTCCCCTCTCAACCTCGCCATATATCCCAGAAAGTCAAAAGGTCTCTTAACTGAGATACAGGTCAAAGTTCTATAAGCCTGTACTAAACATTTTACTGTTTTGTTTTGCTCTGTTGTTTTAGTGAATCTCAGGATTAAAATGCTGATATTCTTTTATGTCTCAGATGATGAAAGAAATATCTATTTTGCATATTAAAATCACTTTTAGATCAAGATAATCCTTAAAATATTTTCTATTCCATCCTTTAGTGATTTTCTAAAAATTGTGTAAACTTTTCATACTTCCTTAATGTACACAATTTAATAAGCCTTCTCACTGAGTTATGCTGCCAACCTCTCGAGTATACATGCTTACAGGCAAAAATAAACTGCATTTGAAAAAATAACTTCAGTTCAATAGTAGATTTACTCAGCCCCACAGCACTGTGTGTATGTTTTATCATATTCTTACACTGTCTGTTATATTATCTCTGGGATCTTTCTTGCACAACTCTCTTAGTATGGATACTATCCTAAGTATCAAGATATTTATGTAATCAGCAAAGTAGACTGAAATTTTAGTGGTTTAAGTTCTAAATTTACATTGATATTTTCACAGGTGAGCAACTGGTAATATACCCTTAAATTTATATGTAATATTTCAGCTTAAGTGAATTTTTCATGATACAGTAAGTGTATTAACTGGCTTTATTGTTCTGCTTTGCTTAAGTGAAATCTAAAATATTTGTATGTGAAAGCTATACATTTACTAAAACTTGTAATGAGTCAATATATCAAGGCCCTCAATATTTAAATGGAACATTGAAATATATGACAATTATCTGAAGTCTACATTTTCCAGGTAAGCACTTAGCCCTCTGATTAACTCATCATCATTCTGTACCAGCTATCACAATGAAGGAAGTTGCAGGGCACAGAATAATAACGCAGCAATAAGAAATCTTCTCTTAAGATGCTATTTTAAGAAATACTGGTTTTCAAATAATGACCCCCATGACTGTTAAGAAAAAAAGAAAAGTAAAAAAGAGGTAACAATGGTTTAATTTTATTCACATATAGTTGCCATTTAAAAGTTAACTCATAAAAACATTTGGGCTATTCTAACATCCTTTGTTTCTTATTTCTTAGAAATGAATCCCCACCACAAAGCAAAAGTTATATTGTAAATGGAGCATATTAAGAACTTGAAAATATGGCTTATGAGCAGTTTCACACAGCAGGTTACCTATTAATATGTTACACATTAACAGACAACAGTCCTTAAAGTTGGTTGTTTTTTTCAAGGAGATACTTTTAAATCCGCTAAGGGAGATTCTATATTATAGAATTTTAACTTCTTCATAAAGTGGTATCTTATGTATCTCATTTTAAATCCAACTGGAACTTGTATCGACCTCCAGGGAAAACACTAATTTTTATTTTCATTCTCATCTGATGCACCATGTGAATTCTTTGCTCTGTTTATGCACATTATTCCTAATTAAGAGAATAACAGATTCTTAGGGATATACACTGAAATCTAGATTACCTTTTCACCTAAACATTTATTTTTAAAATTTTTGGTAAGAGAAGCATGTTAGATACTGGCAGCAAAACTAACAGCACTCTATCTGACTACACATCCTAGCTCCAAGGAATTTTACTCTGAGCCCAGCAGTCCCAAATTCTAGTCAAAGTATGCTTCATTCTTCAGCATGTATCCAGCACCTAACAGTAAGTAACATACAGCAGAGTGGATATTTAATAAATATTTGTCAATGACAACTTGAAATGGCATTTCATTTCAGTTTTACGCTTTATTTGTGAAAATTGTAAGATTACTTATTATAAGTAAATCCAAGAATTAAATTAAGATTTCCTCCAAGAGTAAAGGTGTTCTCATAATGGGGGAAAAAAGCCATCACATTTTAGCTCATAAAGCTAGTATATAAAATTTGAAATATGAGATAAATGAAACCCATCACAATACTGAATAAAGCAGTTCCAAAAACACTATGTTACATATTTACCAAAGAATATTCTCTATGAGACTATTGCCATCACTTGATGAAAATATTTGTTAAAGACTGCCAAACTCCTGAGAGACCATGTCTCATCCATTTATCCATTTAGTCCCTGAATCCATGTTAAGAGACTTAAAGAGAGCAGGAAACTGGTGGATTCAGAGTCATCTTTTTAAAAAGATTGTCTGATCTAAAGTAGTCACTTTAGTGTATCTGTAACAGCATCCTGATTTTTGTCTCAACAGATATATTTTACTGTTCAAATTGAGGATGAAAAATGAAAATACTCATCTATAAATAACTTCAAAAATTACTGCAATTTTAAGTCAACAAAAATCATGTCATTATGTTTTGGAATTAAAAAATTCTTTGCATATATAAAAACCACATTTACCTACTTCAATTATAGGTCAATGACAGAATTTATCAAAAATTCTCTAATCAAAATTTTTAAAAAGGTATACTTTTAGTTACTATGAAAAATAAGTACTTAATTGATACATGGCCAATTGCACAAAGGAAAAAAACCACCTGTACAATTAAAATTTAAAATCCTAAACATTTAATCCTTTATTTAAACCTGTTTTTAAATTTAAAAAGATAAAATGCGCCTGGTTACCAATTGTAAAAAATTCATTGATATCAATTCTATTCCAGTTAGTCCGTCTACTTTTTCACACAGTCAACATCATTTCTTTATTAGAATCCAACAGAATAATGTAAATCTCATTTTCTTTGTCACCTTTGAGCCCAGGGCAACTACTCTCAATAGTAACAACAACAACAAAAAAAGCTTTTTGACTGGTAGTCTGTTTCTGCCGTAAAAATATTTTTCCAGCAATCAAAATTTGTTAGCTGAGGAAATCCTTCATTGTTCTAGAAGCACAGTTCGAAGCTCATCTTCTTTATTGATCATCATTGAAGCAATTGCCCCATCATTAAACTCAAAAGAAGTTCCTCCATCCACGACCATGCAGGCATCCCAACAACGAGAACGAACACAAACCCTAAACAGAAGGATAGTTCATTAAACATTAACAGTTTTCTTAACCTAACAGTATACTGACTGAATTTTCATCTGAACTGGCAAGTTATTGGCCTTCATTTCAAAAACAAAATAATACAAGAAAATCCATGACAGTAATATGGGGGCGCTGTCACAGTCTCATTTGTACATGCTCAGGATAGAAGCATTCACTCAAGTATTCCAGTGAATAAGTTCAAAAGTGATACTCGAAGGCTGTTTTCATACGCCTATTGAGTTATTACAAGTATTTTAAGTATTGTGCAACTGTTACTTTTGTGTAAAATTTACTCGAAGGCTGTTTTCATACGCCTATTGAGTTATTACAAGTATTTTAAGTATTGTGCAACTGTTAACTTTTGTGTAAAATTTTTACATAACAATATATATGTACATATATACATACATGCATACAACTCTTAATGGACACATTCACATCATTACCCAAATTAGTCACAAGTGTCTTTTTCCTGTCACTACTGCTCCCTTCCTTACCCAAGCAAAAGTACAACTGCAACTATCCTAATTTCCACCACTTCAGCAGTAACAGCTTTGTCTGTTCTTGAACTTTGTATATATGGTATTTCAGCCATTCTCATGTGTGTCTGTGGTATCTTCTTCATACTTTTATTCATTTCCCAGATGAATGTAGGCAGAAGCACCTTTTTCACATGCTTCCTGGATATCGCTTTTTCTAAAATTTCTGTGACTTGCCCATTCTTCTACTGGACTGCTTTAATGATTTGCAGGAATTTTTCTTTACAGGTTGACTATTCCTTTTTTGAAATGCTTGGCTCCAGATATATATAAGATTTCATTTTTCTTTCAGATTTTGGAATATTAATATAAAGATAATGAATTACCTACTCTAAACACAAGAATCACTTACAATTCAAATATACTTTAAACACAACATAAGTATCATTTTTAGTGTAACTACATTTTGATGTGAGGTCTGGAATTTTCTAGTTATGGCATTATGTCTGTTCTCACAAAGTTTTGGATACTAGAAAATTACAACTTCAGATTTTCAGATTAGGGCTTCTCAGTCTGCACTATCTGTTCCTTTATGAGCCCCTGGTGCACATAGGTCTTTCTCTTTCTGTAGCATGCTTTTTTTATTATTGGTGTCTTTTGTTACTATATGTTCTTTTTTTGAGACAGGGTCTTGTTTTGTGGTTCAGGCTGGCCCTGAGCTCAGCCTCCAACTCACATCACAGCAATCCTCCTGCCTCTGCCTACCAAGTGCTAAGATTACAGGCGTGAGCCACCACGCCCCGCACTGTGGTATGTGGTACTGATTGCTGCCGGTCGTGAGTCTCCACACCCAGTATGGTGTATAGTTACCGGGGATCAAACCCAGATCCTTGCACTTGCAAGACAGGCGCCCGGAACCACTGAGCTAAATCCCCGGCCCTGTTACTATATGTTCTTAATTCTAGTGTAATTCAATTGATTTATCTTTTGTTGTTCAAGCACCTTTAATGATATGTTTAAGAAATCTTTTCTAACTGCAAAAGTACAAAATTATTCTATTGCCAAAAATTCAAACAAAATTAAGTATGAATCTGTGAAAGAATCTTTGTAGTCTCACTTAAATTGAGTATATATTTGATTTAATCAAAATTAACTCAAATAAGTTAAATATCAAGACATGTTTCCTTTTTACATTTTACCTGTAAAAGTAATATATATGTTTATTTTAAAAAAAGAATATCCACACTATAGATAGCATTTTATAATTAACCTGGTCTTTGCTTGCTGTGAGGTGACATTTTCCTGTAACTTTGTATAAAATTTTATAAAATAAATCACATTCATTTTGGTATGTATGTCACTCTCAAAAATACAAATGAAGCAAATTTAATAGATGGCAAACTCAGAAGTTCACATTTATGGAAAAGCTTAAAGAAATGAATCTTACTCTAATTTAGGTTTTATACAAACATTTATCCTGCTTTTATTCCACAGCTCACTGAAAAGATCTGCTTTCTAATCAGTTTCTTTTAAAATGATCAACTTGACTTTATTGTGTGTTGACACATTTTTTAAAAAGCAACAAATCTAAATAAACCAGTTAAATAACCATGCCTTTTCTTTAACATTTTAGTTTCTCTGAAATCTTAATTTGAAAGTATATTAGCCAGGTTAACATGATTCTTCATTAACTTCATAGGTCCCACTCTTTCTACCACATTAGTTTACACAAATTAGTTCTCTTAACATTGTGGTACAAGGAATGAAAGGGATGAGAATCAGTCAGACCGTGGACACCTACTTTGAGGAGAAACAACGCTGGCGGCTGCTAGAGAAGACTCTGTTTGCTATTGGTTCTCGGATACTGAAAAGTATTTTTGGTTCTTCTGGACTGTACAGTAGTGATTCATTATATTCGTTTGTTACTATAAAGAAAAATATTACCATATTCAATGAAGGACAGTCACTTATGAGAAATGCAAAACAAAACAAAAAAATAGGTGCTGTCCTCCTTTTAAAAGCCTGGGAGGAATTGCTTGGAATTCAGCACATACTTAACACACACACACACACACACACACACACACACACACACTGTAAAATGAGTATTATCTTCCACAAGTAGCCCACAAAAGTATGTATCACCCACAATATAGAAAAAGTACAGTATAACAGGAAAACATTACCTACAAAGAGTAATTAAATTAAAACTAGAGAAAATATGTAGACACTCAAAAGTAGAACTCAGGTTGCCATGTTCCCCTGCTAAATTCTTTCCAGGATATCATGTCAAAGAGTTTATAAGTTAACTCTTGATAGAAAACGGTCTCAAACAGTACCAGGCAATAATCTTTCTCTAATAAAACTTATTACTCAAACTATTTTCAGAAATCTTTGGGACCTGCCTTCCAAGCCAAGAGGCACATGATGGTTGGGATGTAAAACAACTGCATAAGCCAGGCGTGGTGACGTAACTCATGCCCCTGTGGTCTCAGCTATAGAGGGCTCCAAGGTAAGAGAATCCAAGCCCAGGAGTCTGAGGCCAATCTATGCAATATAGCCATATGCTGCCTCAAAATAATGGAAGAAAAGGAAGGAGTGAGGGGAAAGGAGGGACAGAAAGGAAGGAAGGAGGGAAAGAAGAGGAAGAAAGAAACTGTATGAAGAAATTAGGCTTAAAAGAGAGATCAGTTAAATCACTATATTAAGAAAAAATTATAAGACTGTCAGATCATCTACCTTATTCATGTATCATTTGAGTAACTGGTGCTCCTCAACTTTAAATGAAGTTTCACCTCTACAAACTCATCAGAGCCTGAAAATGTTGTAAAGTGAAAATGCACTTAATACACCTAACCTATGAAACAGCAGAGCAATGCAGAATAGTAGAGTATGCACTCTTCTCTCCCACCACACAGAACCCTGTACACCAAAGCCTATTACCAGCCAGGAAAAAAAATCCAAAATACACTTTCTATTGAATACTTATCATGTACCATTATGAAACTGAAAAACTGTAATTGGTTCTTCAAAAGCAAAATTAATTCATTCAGAAAAGAAAAATGTGATTCTTTGGGAACACATCACCAGAAATATTCTAGATCTGAAAGAAACTTCAAAGGAATAGTTCCAGAAATATCAGTAAGTATGACTGTACCACTAGAATTCACTATTGCTTCTGAAGATAGTTAAATCTTCAAAGGGATAACATTCAATAAAGTCATATATATATATATATATATATATATATATATATATATAAAATAAAAACTATTCAGTATATTTTGAATATACCCTTAATTTATATATTAAATAAATCTCAGTCTCTGTGTATGTGTACATATATAATGTGTCTGCTTGTCTACTTAAGGGATTATGTATTTTGAATCACACATACTTGGCAGTTATTAACTCAAGGAAACTAGCATAAACCATCTTAATCTTTACTATTAATTTTACTTAGTTTACTGAAGTTTTGTGCTCTTGTCTATTTCTTCTTTGTAAGAGAATCTTTTTGTCTGTTTCGTACTCTGAGTAACTACTTTGAAGATAACATTTATTTATTACACTTATTTATTAACCGCTGCTTTCTTATGATATCATTATAAAATTTTCTTATGTTTTCATAAAAAAATTTTAAAATTTTTACCATTTTTAAGGTTATTTTCTAAGTTAAACTCCACAATTAAGAGTTGATTACTATACTATCATGTGCTTAATTTTGTTTTCTTTGTTATAGACAATGTTAATTCTCATGACTAAAGTAATCTTTTTGGTCTCAAACTGAAAGAACAGAATCTATTAAGGGAGATGAAACCACAAAAAGTAAAACCATGGTAAAGGACTAACGTGCTGCAGTGGCACCTAAAATTTAGATATGCATTTTCTATTAGCAAGATAGAGATATTCCTATATTTTCCTATTCCCCAAGACATGTTTATAATTACACATAATATTTTGGCATAAGAATTACAGTTCACACCAACATGAAACCTAGCTTTAATCTTTATATTCCTAAATTACATTTAAAGAGTTATTGTATTAAGCACGTTTGATTCTAAAAGAATGCTTTGTTAACTAAACAACTCTATCCCTCTCAGAACTGATATGAAACTAAACTCAGTACCATTTGTTACTAGTGATCAGTACCATTTGTTACTGACCTTTCTCCACCAATTCTTTGTTCAATGGAAGATTCAAATTTCCTTGTCTTTTTGCTGTACAAAGAGGAAGAAGGAATATAGTTTCATTAAATACTTTATATAACAGTTAACATATAGTAGTATACACATTATATAACACATTAAAATCATATGATAGCATAGAATAGTTGTTTTGGTACCCACCAATATTTAAAACATCTTCCACAGCCTGAGTTGCAACCCTGTTAATATTAAAAGACCTGGAAACAAAAACAACATAATTATTTCTTGTTTTAATTCTAAAATTATGCTAAAAATAAAAAATCTATATAATATGTAAAGAAATTTGGAAATCAAGACAAGTTACAAAGAAACAGCTGAACACTGACAATGTGTTCAAAAGGCTATGTGACAGGTATTTTCATACTAGTAGGAGTACAGAAGTTGTAACTGGAAAGCAATTTATGCACTATCAAAATTTAAAATGAACATATTTTGCATTCTACCAATTTATCTTAAAATACATTTACATATATAATGCACAAAGATAGTTACATATAAAAATATCTGTTGAAACACTGTTAATTGCATAACAAATACATAGCCACAGAAAGCTCCTGAAGATATATGTGACACTTAAGCCTGAATAAATCAGAAGTTCCAGAAACATTTCCCAGGGTCTGTGCTTGACTCTGCGCCTCAACCTCTCCGGCTAGGAAAACCTCATATAGACAACAACCAATAACTGGCGCCCAAAACGTGGGTCCCCAAGAAGATGGAGTAAACACTAGGGATTCGGGTGAGTGCTCCCATATAATAAACTTTATATGGGTAATTTCTCATCTCATGACCGGCCAATGCTGGCCGCCCTTTTACCCCTTTTACGGACTCTGCTTAAAGCTAGAAGACTAAAAGTCTCTCGGTTTGACCTTTTAAAATTCTGGGGATGGATTACTCGAGTTAATCCCTGGCTACCTAAAGCCAACCTTCCTGATGCACAGATTTGGGAATGTGCATCCCATAATATAAAACATGCTGAGAAATTCCACCTTCCTTTAGATTTCTTCCCTCTTTCTGCGGCTATTTATACAATGTCTTGATCCTCACTCCACAAAGACTTCTGAAGCTTACACCGCTTGCTTGTCTTTAACTTCTGATAAAGATAACAGTGCCAATAACTCTCCTCTTCCTACCAGGTGCCCGGTCTTTGGGGCAGTGAGGAACCAAACTCAAGAACCTTTTCCAACTGAGAGGGAGCCAGAAAAACTGGATAGACAACTCTCCCCCATGGGGCGCACAGTGGTGGTGGCTCAGCGAGACATTTCTCTTGATGAGCACCCTACCCAGCTGCCTGATAGCGCGGCTTTCGGCAGCCAAGGAGCACACTGCTCTGCCACATGAGCACGCGGTGACCAAGTGTACAGCAACCGAGGAGCACATGAGCTCAGACATAGACTCTGCACACGTGCTCTGGCGGAAGCCTGCGGGTGCACACTGCTGTGAAGCACAGACACAGAGCCAAGAGGGTGTAAGAGACCCTCCCCTTCCGGCTAAATCAAGCAAAGCAGATAAGGGCAGTGCTGACGCTTGCCCCTCCCTTCAGGTTCCACCTCAAGAGCCAAGGCCCCACCTCTACCCCGTACTCCCGCCACTAGAGCCTGCCTCTTCTACTGACTCATTCCCAAAATGGAGGCCCACATCAGGCCAACCAGTTTATCCCACATCTCTGTTCCAATCCGCCAAGCCTCTGCAGTGTGTTCCAGCCTCCTCAGCTGATGATTCTTTAATCCCTTTCATGCATATTTTCTCCCTCCTCCCCTCCGGTGCTGCCTTTGGTACAAGATATTGATACGGATGATGTTAATATAACCTCTGATTTTTTACAAGGTGTCTATCCCACACCTACTACGGCTTTTCCTGTTATAGTGGGTGGACCCATTCCCCAGTTCCCGTCTGGTTGGAAACCTGTTTCACCTAAGGTATGGAAAGATCTCCGGTCTGCTATAGCCAAGCATGGGGCACAAAGTCCTTATGCCTTACAACTTTTAGACAGCTTTTCAGCTGATATAAACTGCCCTAAAGACTGGATAGATTTAGCCCGAGCTTGCTTAAAACCTGGTGATTTCCTTGTATTTAAGGCAATGTATTATGAGGAATGTGAGTTGAGAGCAAGCCATAATTCCATGGCTAATCCACAAGTTCCTATAACAGCAGAAGCCCTTAAAGGGACAGCAAATTATGCTAATATGGCAAGCCAAGCAGCTACGCGCCACCCATATTTTGAACAGGTTCGCATATGTACACTAAAGGCTTGGCAAAAAATGCCTATCCAACAAGCCTCATACACTGACTAGGCTGATACAAAAACCTAATGAGACCTTTCCAGGTTTTTGTCAAAGAGTTATTCAGGCAGTGACTCCAAAAACTGCTCATCCTGAGGCCCGTGCCTCAATGATCAAAGAACTCATTTTTGAAGGATGCCAAAACGTATAGGAGCCATCACTCCTATTAGAAATAAATCCCTTGATGACTGGATTACTGCCACCAAAGATATTGGTACACCTGTGCACCAGACAAACTATGATATCTCAGATAACTGAGGCTTTTATGGCGGCGGTGACACCTTTAACACAGGCTCTCTGACGGTGCTTTGGATGTCAGCAACCAGGATATATAAAACGTGATTGTCCTGAGATTATTCAGACTAGTCTTCCGCCCCTGGGAACCCAGGTGAGTTTACAAACACACCCAGCTACATCCTGCCCTCGCTGTAAAAAGGGGTACCATTGGAAAAGAGATTGCCATTCTAAGTATCAGAAAGATGGCACTCTTCTCCCACCTCTGTCTTCTCAACAATTACAGGGGCCACAAAGAATGACAGCTGCCCAAAATCAACATTTAAACTAACAGGGGGGCAACTCCCAGCCACACCTCAAGGGAGTACACAGTCAGTACAGGTCCTAGCTCCCTCACAGCATACTATAGCCTTTTGGACCACCCCAATTGACATGTTTAAGCCCCATCTCACCCTTTTTTGTGCTGGTAAAAAATTTAAAATATTCATTGACATGGGAGCAGGTAAGACTATTTTATGCAAAAAAGAAATTCCTTCTGATTGGTCTTTAACATAGGGTCCCCCTGTGTCTGGAGTGGGGGGGGGGGCACATGTAATTCCTGGACCACCACCCACCTGATCACTTGGTCACATCCAAATGGCCATAGAGGTCATTTTAACCCCATTCTACTCAAAGACATGTCTAATAACTTGCTAGACAGAGATATTTTAGAATTAATGGGGGCAGTCATCACCACTGATGACGCAGCTTTCTATGATGAGATGCTGGGAGAAACCTACCCCCAATCCTAACGGCCACTGCTCAGTTAATTCCATCCCTTCCTATAAAGCTCAAATAAATAAATAAATAAATAAATAAAAAGTTCCCATTTGGGTTAAACAGTTGCCTTTGGCTTCTCAAAAATTATCTGCCTTACATTCCTTAGTCCATACAAATGTAAACTGTTTCTATTTCTCCTGTTTTAAATCATAAGAGATTTCTGTCAATTGACCTACAAATTTTTGGACCAGCCTTAATTACAATTAAAGTATAATTAAAATACAATTAAAACTACACGAGATATTATAATTAAGTTTGGCAAAATATATTTGAGTGCACTCTTAATTTTATAGATCGTCTTATCTGTTTATCTGTTTGTCTAATTGTTTTGAGCTCAAAATAATTTTTTGTTTCTCATCTTTAAATTTTTTTTCCTAAAATATATACACCTATAATTAAGTTGATTTTCAGATAAATGTTTTTAAAGATGTGCTTTTCTTCCTGTAGGGTGCTAGCTTATTTAAGTGATGCTGAAGTTTATTTTACAGGAATGCTGTGTATCTTCCTTTAAAAACTTTTAAGTCAAACAGGTTTTATCAGCTGCAGATGTTATGTTTATTGCCACAGTCTGGTTCTTTTTAAATAATAAATAAAATAAATAAATGATTATTCTCTCCTTTAAATAAATAAAAACCCTTATTGTTGAAAATATTGCTAAGCTAAACTCCCCTTGATGAACAAAGAAGTAGTTGCCCAGACTATAACTATTCTGGTCTTTGTTCACTAATAGGATCACCAATATTTTCACAACCTTATAAAAAACTCACACCAACACATATCGCCTCATTGTTATCACAAATTGGTTACATTGGTCATCATCAAAGGCTTTACCTCTAAAAATGTTATTGTAAAAAAATATATTGGTCAAATTCTAAATGCATTATTATGATAAGTTTACATTGGTCATCTTCAAAATATTAATTTCAAAAAAAAAAAAGGGATGTTATTACAAAGATGCCCTTGGTAAGAAGCTACATTGAAGGATACTTGTTACTCCTGCCCTACTGGTGCATAAGATGTATTTATGCTTCATAATTATATGGGTTTTTAAACTTTGTGTATGATATTCACCTTTTGATTTAGACATCCGCCTTACATTTTTAAGAAAATAAGTACCTCTAACTATAGTAGAGACTTAAATTTACCACAAAGATTATGGCACAATTGTTATACTAAAATATTATATATAGTTCTTTAGTTAAAGCCTTTTTCTATTAACATTAGACAGTTATTCAGCCACTAAAACAAATATAGTTAACTATAATAGTTGCCTGTGTTTTATAACTAAATGTTTTTTATACAATAGGTTTATAATAGTTGAGTTCATTACTGCTATTACAAATGCTAAAGATACTGATCTTCTTTCCTGAATGTTTAACAACTGAAGTTTAAAAGACCAAAAGTAAAAAGGTAACTGGGCTAAAAAGACAGTATTTCAGCCCTGACTGCATGCTGGTTTTCCTGCTGTGTGGGGTCCCCTTGGGCTAAACAACACCAGCTCCATAAAGGAAGTGCAAGGCGGGCGCATATACAGCGGGCCCCTCCAGGCCACAGTGATTAAGGGAAAACAGAGAGACAGAGACTGCCCCACCCCCATATGGCTGGTTTGGGGCGGTTGAGAACAAGGAAGTGGGGCTGTATATAAGTGCTGAGAGGGCTGGGGATTTAGCTCAGTGGTTCCGGCACCTGTCTTACAAGCGCAAGGACCAGGGTTCGATCCCCAGTAACCACATA
>PVIR01010764.1:0-49023 GCA_004026965.1 Petromus typicus | reverse complement strand
GTATGTAAGAGACAAGTATTCAGTTCTATAAAGAACAGAATCTGGGGCCGGGGATTTAGCTCAATGGTTCCGGCGCCTGTCTTGCAAGCGCAAGGACCCGGGTTCGATCCCCGGTAACCACATATCTATACTGGGTGTGGAGACTCACGCCCAGCAGCAACCAGTACCACATACCACAGTGCCGGGCGTGGTGGCTCACACCTGTAATCCCAGCACTCGGGAGGCAGAGGCAGGAGGATTGCTGCGATGAGTTTGAGGCTGAGCTGAGGGCCAGCCTAAACTCCAAAGCGAGACCCTGTCTCAAAAAACATAAAAAAAAAAAAAAAAAAGAACAGAATCTGACTATTTGATGCAACATCAAAAAACTGAAGGGCATTATGCTAAGTAAAATAAGCTAGCCACAGAAAGAAAACTACTGTATAATCTCATTTACAGAGAAATTAAAAATAAATGACAAATATTTAGAAGCCAAGGGCAGAAAGTGGTGGGATAAAAACAATAGTTAACAATATCTTCCTGTACATTGAAAAAGTGCATAAAAACTAGCTTTCAAGTGCTCTTACCACAACACAGGTGTTCTTCTAGACAAATACCAAGTATGTGAGGTGATGGATATGTTACTTTTTAGCTTTAGAAATAAATTTAGCATGACTATGAATATATAAAATTGTGGACCTTGAGTATATATGTTATAAGAATTAAAGTAAAAATATCAGGTAAACTTTATCAAGAATTTAACTGCCAAGCACTTTTCCATATTTGTGCATGCATTATGTCATTTAACCTTCACAATAAGTCTTTCAAGAAGGTACTATTCTATTCTTGATTTTGTAATAGTGGAATTGAAGTATAAGGAAGTGAAATTATGAGGCAAATGTTATGTATATAATCAATGTTTGCCCTGTCTTTTAAAATTGACCAATCTGGGCCCAATGTCTTAGATAACTTTCTTTCTTTCTACAAATAAAATATAATTGTGTAGTGTAGCGTCTTCCAATTTTTTTCACTTACTATGATTTTTCCCAGAAGTCAAATTGTGTTATCTACTACGCTTGCACTTATGAACTTGTTAAAAACATGTGTAGCTTAATAAACTCCAAAGATATAATCTACATATTTTTGGAAAGAGAAATTACTACACTGTGATGTTCTTTCTTAACATTCCACTCAATATAGTCTGAAATCAGATTATATTCCATGATCTGTCATTGCAGTGCCACAACATGACCAGTTCACTGTCTTACTTCGTCTTCTTTTTTATTGAACTTTTTATTGGTACATTTTATATGCACATCATGATCACACTAAATATTGAGAATCTGTACCTGTGTATGACACAATTCAATTCTCATTTTTACCCATTCCCCTACCCACCCCACAATACCCTTACCATGAAGCATCAGTGCATCCTCATCCTAGTGGAGGAAGGCAACAAGTTTGAAGGTAGAGGAAGGTCCACCTACTGGGCTAACATAGGTTTTCTATCTTTAGATATACTTTGGCTGTTTCCAAGGTCACTTTGAATCCTGTTTTCTTTTGAGATAAAGATCAGCTAGCCATCTTTATGCCGGGTGATGCTGCCATCTCCAAAAATGGTGAATGTTAGTTTATGATACTGTAAATGAAAATTGATTTCAAAGTTTTATTTTCACCACAGAAAAAATATTTCTCTTTTGTATACCAAAAAACACATTCTGTCTTGTCATTAGTGTCATTAATGAGAGGTCAAGCATGGAAATTGACAACTAAGATTCTCAGACCTCCTGTACATAATAGATTTGAAAAGACATCAAGATTATTGCAAGCTTTATGTTTCTTAAGATAGTAAATATTTAATAATAAGTACTTGAAAATAATTATTTTCTTTGTGAGTGTGATACAAAATGTAAGATTAATCTTCATTATCTAAAATATATTTTTTTCTGATATAATTTCATTCTTATAGCTATTTAAAAAGTAATTTTAAAAAGTACCTGGAATGAGGGACTCAAAGAAGATAATTTAATAATGTCTAGTGTATCCAAAGGACTGTATTAATAGAAACAGAGTGATAGAAATAACTCGGCCTGCTTATTAAGTACATAATAGCATTTACTTATATTCTTTGATTGCATAACTTTTGTAAATTTATTTTTCTACATGCTTTTTAAAAATGTGAACTTTGAAAAATATGAGAAAGACTACAATCACACATTTTTCAGAGCTTAAAACCATTTGTTTAAGAGATAACTTTGGCTTCAGTGTTAATCTTTTAATGATTATACAGGGCAAATGATCTGAAATAATTGTCATATTTGAAAGTTCCTCAAAATGTGTAAGACATTGGCCTAATTTACCCAAGAAGGAAAAATTTAAAATGCTCTATTCGTTAACGTAGGAATAGTCTTTCCACAGAAGTGCCATTAGCGAAGATTCCTGATAGTGGAGAAAACAGTTGCCATTAAGACCAACATAATATGCAATTTGGAGTCAACACAGCTCTATTCTTTCTTTGTTTTCTAGAAAGAAGGAAGATTTTTAACAAATGCATTCCTTTTTCAGAGTCTGAGTCAATATTATGAAATTCACAATTGTAATAAATATAAGGCTGATTTTCTGTGTAACACTGAGCTACTGAGGATAGATAATATCTGGACGAGAACAATCTTATGTTTAACACAAATCTGGAAACAGTTGTCATAACTTCCCAGGAATAATCACAAAGTATTCATATGAAAGTCAATATGTGGGTCTTACAATATCTCTGAAATACAGTTCACTTTGAAATAAATATTTCAACTGTTGGTCAATTAAAGATGTTAAATATACAATTCTCTATTCACCATCACCACAACATTCTTCAGTGCCAACTAATGGCTGTGACTTATATGGCACATAGATCTCGAGAAATGAAAAGCTCACTGTGTAGATTGTCTAAACAAATTCCAATCAAAATACAGATTATACCTTAGCACATATATCAACTTTGCTTTATTATTAAGTAACATGATATTTATAAGTTACAGTGGATTTCACTCAGTTATTATGGGTTTAATGAGAACATCTAATGTTACACGAGAAAACACATTAAAGATTATATGAATCTAAATAGTTTCTATTTTCTTCAACACATATAGGGTATATATATTTGAGTATTTAAGACCTGTGAGATTAAGCATAATGAAAATTTAGAAAAATTGTGCTTTTAGCTATTCTAGTTGTTAATTTAAATTTAGTCTTGAGAATGTCTTTTAAAAATCCTTAATTGTTATGGAAGTCAAATCTCTCCTGAATATACCAACATTAAGAGCTTTGTAATTGGCTTAATCTCTATTATTACCAACCAATACTGATAAAGTGCACTACTACAGTAGAATATGACTGTAATTTGACTCCATGTGACACTAAAAACTGAACATATTTCCAGAGGTTTCAGTTTGAGGACAGTCTTTTGTCTTCAGTTGAATCTCAATTTGACTGTTCAAAGAATGCAAAGATCCAAAGAGTGAAAACAATACCAGGGATGATGCAGCACCATGAAGTCAGTGGGAACTTACTAGTAGTAGCAGTGAGTAGTTACCAGTACGTGACAAGGCTGTATCTCTGGCCACTGATTTGAGGGCAAATCTAGCTCCTGCTTTGGAGAAAATGCAGATTCAGTTCGTTTTGGTGGTGCAATTCACTTAAAAACTTTCGGCTGGGGATTTACCTCAGTAAATAAACTTCCAGCGCCTGTTTTGCAAGTGCAAGGGCCTGGTTCGATCCCCACTAACCACATACAATACTGGGAGTGGAGACTCACACCCACCAGCAATCAGTACCACATACCACAGTGCTGGGCGTGGTGGCTCACGCCTGTAATCCCAGCCCTTGGGAGGCAGAGGCAAGAGGATTGCTGTGATGTGAGTTTGAGGCTGAGCTCAGGGCCAGCCTGAACCACAAAGCGAGACCCTGTCAAAAACTTTAAACATCTACTTCTTTGTTTCTAATGTAGGAAATTATTTCCTTTCAACTGCTTTCTTTTGTTTTCTTAAGTCTCTATGGATAATGTCATAACTATGTCCAAGTGTTAATAAATTATACTGATTTTGTTACTCTTTTAAAAATCTTATTTGCTCTATAAAGTGATTAGCGACATAGGATTAGTGAATATCGAGGTAATAGTACAATTTCAATGGGCTTCAGATTTTTCATTGATAAAACGATTTATCCTTGATTTTTACTTCTAATTTTGCTCTTGCTCTCGTATTCTTTAGTAGTGTGATCTCACGATTTGCTCTGCCTTTTCTATTCTTTTTTTTTTTTTTTTTTTTAGGTTTTTTGAGACAGGGTCTCACTTTGTGGTTCAGGCTGGCCCTCAGCTCAGCCTCCAACTCACATCACAATCCTCCTGCCTCTGCCTCCCGAGTGCTGGGATTACAGGCGTGAGCTACCAGGCCCGGCACTGTGGTATGTGGTACTGGTTGCTGCTGGGTGTGGGTCTCCACACCCAGTATTGTTATGTGGTTACCGGGGAATCGAACCCGGGTCGTTGCGCTTGCAAGACAGGCGCCGGAACCACTGAGCTAACTCCCCGGCCCTGCCTTTTCTATTCTTACCGAGGAATGTGACATGAACATTTTAATTCCAATCCCATCCTATTCTAGGAATAAACTACAGCTGCAAACAACCCATTGATTTGTATTCACAGTGCATTTTAGCACAGGATAGCAAAGGTCATTTTTTCCTGCTTTCCAGTTTCCTTCTCTGTACTTAAAACAGGTGTCATTATCCTTCACTGTCATTTACAACTATAAACTACCACAGAGACACTGTATATAATTCGGAGATCAATAACAATAGAGCATAAAATACATATTAAAACATAGCTCCTGCTCTCAATGATTTTGCTACCTATCGAGGAAATGAAGGAGAATAAACACAGATGTATAACAGCACAATACAAACCAGGCTATAGCAATGTTCTGAAAGAGTAACTGCCACTCAGGAAGTAATAAACAAAGTTTAAATATTATTAACAGTAATGAAATCCATTCAGGGGATACAACAGAGATAGTATGGCACAACAAAATCTTTGAAGAAATCAAGTAGAAGAAAAATAGTTGCGAGTATCTATCATTTCACACATTGGAAGTAGTTTCCCAAGCTCAGCATCCTTGCTGAGAATTAATACTACCCAATGGTTCAGTTTTGTAGGACTTAAAATCTTGTAGTTCAAAATAGATTCTATTACAGTTTTAGTTCAACATTTTTCTATATATTAGGATGTTAAACCCTTTGGCATGCTTATGGACACTTACATAAAACTGCTGGTGGCTACTTTTGCTGTCTTTTTTCCTGTTTGTAGTCCTAAAATGTATATTTTAGTTTCTGTATTATCACACAGTTGAGATATTGAACAGCATAAGTAAACAAGTCAATCATGTCAGTTAATCATCTAGTTTTGTAATTAGCTGCATGGTCAATACTGTGAGGTTGGAGGAAGGACTTGTCGTAGGTCACAGACCCTTTGACATGCAGGTTAAGTGAGTTAACTTTATGGTGAGCACTTCTCCAGAGGCTGATCCATAAAATCAGGAACATGAGCCTACACATAAATCAAGTTTTTTCTGTTTTCAACAAGATCATCTTGCAAAGAAAAATGAACTCACCACAATAATGTACTTATTTCTATACTATTTTCTGGTTTAAATTCTTTATCTCACTTTCTATCAATACTTAGTCATGTTCAATTTGTAGCCAGACTGTAGGACATAGACTGTCCTATAGGCTTCTGTGTTTTACACACATATATAATTCTCTCTCTGACCCTCTATAGTAGTTGAGCATTTGTATATGCACATATAATACATATATAATATATTTATGGTATAAAATATACATATATATCTATGTTATTAGTTTTATAGTTCAAATTAGATTCTATTGGAAAAAATAACAACTCTTTTTTGCTTGGTGTGACAGCTGGTATTATCTCTGTCTTAAGCAACTCATTGTCATTTTATACAGAATAAACACATAATTAACAGTGGGATTTTGACATATGAATTAAAGATGAATTATATTAATAGGTTTGAAGTAACTCAGAAACACTTTAAAATTCAGAAAATAATCAACAATATTTACTCATTATCTTAGAACTGTCATGTGATTGTAAATAACCAAATAAGGTATGAGGCTTTCACTGCATGCAAGGAATTCAGCATGTGAGAAGTGAAGGCAATTGCGTCTTTCTTGATCCTAGATTTACTTATACAATATTAAAACTCTGTTACAATGAAGGGAAATTTGGAGAGAGTCAAGAAACCCTCCCAGAAGCAGAGATTCTTTAATCGGTTGATCTTAATTTTGGGTGCCTGTGTGTGTGCACGCTCGCTTGAGTGTGTGACAATACTTTGCTGTGTAGTCCAGCCCAGCCTAGCCCTCAGAGCCTCTCGCCTCAGCTTCCTGTGTGCTGGGATTACAGGCACGTGCCACAATTCCTGGCTTCTCTTTGGCCCAATAGACCTTATCTTTTCTAACAACAGCAGTACGGTAACTTCTTTCAAAACATTTCACCAATTTTTTACATCCTCCTAATCCTGCACCTCCTGAATGTATCCCCTGAATGCGTTTTCTCTTTGATAACATGACAAGTAAACTAGACAGATAGCACAGGTGCTAACCTAACAGGATTATATCACCAAGAAATATTTTAACAGTAACAAAGGTTCAAAATGACTGAAGAATATATTGATCTCATTTTTTAAAGTTCTATAAACATCATTACTTTGTGTCTCTTCTTCCCTACTGATCACGAGAACCCACCGAAAGCCATTTGTGTTTGTTCCTTTATTGTATCTGCAGCCTGTGAGTCGTCTCGAGGTTCTATCTCACCATGTTACTGCATCATTGTGAAGAATAAGGAGCACTGACGACATCTCTTCACAAAAGCCAAGCACTCTGCAGCGCTAATAACCATGCCACTATCTTGAAAAATAGTTTTTATTCTTTTTTAGTAATAGTTCATTTTTTTCAATTCTTTTTCTGACTAACTGGATATCTGCACTTTTTTCATTTTTTCTTTTTTCTTCTACAATTTCACTCTTTGTGTCACTGTTCTGGGCAAGTAAAATTCTTCAGTATACTTTACCTTTAATCTTTTTTTTTATTTCCCCCCAAAATAGGAATTACATCAGCTGCCTCAGTGAAAATGATTCTTTTGGGGAAAACCTAATAAAATCCTCATCCCATTCCAACCTTTCAGTCCTTCTATCATGTTCACTTCAGGTAAACATCACTATTTAACTGAGAGACTCAATGCTTTATAACAAAAGCACTGCCTTCCACAGAAAAGTTGGCCCTAAAATTTTAGCTTTTAAAGAAAACTCCTGGTATTTTATAAACTGAGTTTTTTAAATGGAAGTAGACTGAAATAAAAAAAAAAGTAGTCTGAAAATTCAAAATGCCACATCTTAATAAATAATAAAACTGTACTAAGTGCACTGGTTAAGGTTCACTCTTCAATAAAGAAATTATACTTATGCTCAAAACTTTTATTTTGAGATTTTTAAAAAATTCTGTTCTTTGACCAGAAATATGTTTCTTTAACAGTGCCAATTTAGCAAGAGAAATTCAGTGATGGAAGCCTAAAATTATGAATTCATATGTACAGCAAAATCAGGACATAAGAAAGGAACTTGGGTTATTTTGTGAGGAATGCTTTGTTTATCTTTTATATATACCAGTTATGTGCAAATTTTTCTTCTTAGATTACAAAATGCAGCATGACAATCACTCAGGCTCAGAAAGAAAGGTTTCAAAAAACACTGATAATCTGCAAATATCAATCATAGATATTACAATTTTTGTTAAACATTTTTATACTTAAATTTTTTACTAAAAATTGAAAACCGAGTAGTTTAAACTAAAATTACAAGTGTTTTCCTGAAGATATCATTTTAGCAAAGAAAATCAAATCAAACTTCTAAGCTACCAGGACTGCTTCTAGGTATATTTCAATTCAAATCAGTTAAATTTCAATTAAATTTATTCTAGAAATATATAATTGTTTATGGTAAGTATAAAAGAAAAGGCAATTTTTGTATAACAGAAACTTGGAAATTAAAGAAGAGTATATTGGTTAAATAGAAAATACACAAACAAGGTGTTTACATTATAATGACTGCTTATTAAAATTTTATCATATATCAAATTTTATTCCTATAAAATTGTAAAGGAAATGAAAGGAAATTTCACTGCATTTGAAAAAAATTTGTACAGTTTCAATCTTACAATGTTTTTAGCAATAAGTATTTTTTCAATGAAAACTAATCAGAAAAAAATTACAGTATTCACATATGAAGTTATCATGGGCTCAATATCAGTCTTGCACACACAAGATAATGATAATAAAAACTGGAATTTCACAGGTGTGTGGCCAGGTGGTCAATCTGGAAATAGAAAATAAACAAACAGAAGACATCAAGGTCAGGTGCTAGGTCAAATCTTGGCAAACAATCAAAACCAAAAAGTCATTGTCTTGTTAGAGGTCGAATCATACAGACCTTGAGAAGCCTGTAAGTGCAATAATATTAAGTGGTAACACAGCACCACACTCATACATAGCCAGAATGTTCAGAATCCAGAAATCTGGAGTACTGGTCAGCAAATATCAGACCAAGCATAAGAAGACAATCACTGATTCCAGTATTCAGACAACTCAGAAGGTAAGATGACAGAAATATAGATAGGAAATTTGAGTAAAATAGAGTCAAGAAGAAAAAGTACTTTTCCATCTAACAAATACATAGAGCAGAGATATCATTAAGGCATAGATTTGTCATCATGTGTCAGAAGCCTTTTAACTTTGTGTTTTCTTTTTCCTAACACAGAGGAAATTCTATCATGGTGCCCATCTTGGCTCCACAGCCCTGGACTCCCACCATCTTTGCATCTCTACCCTCCAGAGGCTTAGAATACGAGTATGGCCACCAGTCAGATATTCTTGTTAATGGCATCAGTGAGAAGTAGAAATTAGTTTTGAGAGTAAGGGTAGGTGAGCAGATGGTGTAAAAATAGTTTTATAAAATTGGATAGGTAATTAAATTTAGTGATCAGTTTGATAGACAAAGTTTAAAAATAGAGTATTCAATATTACTCAGAGGCAAATATGTCTATATTTTATTTGTATTGAAGATATTTGAGACAATAGTAAATATTTTTAAAATATTCTCTGTGGGCTACATTAACTACACACTACACTATACTGTTGTAACTCCCTAAAAATACCATTCTCAGACTTTCCTATTTGCAGTTTCTTCTTTGTTATTGTCTGTTTGTCCCCGTACTTTTTCCTTAGGAAACAATATGTCCTCTTTTGTTGTGCTGTCAGAAGCTACTTCTTTATTTTAGGAAGTCATTGAACATTTTCAAGTTTACTCTCCAAGGACGGTTATCCCTCCTAGCTTGATGTTATCCATGAACTTGGGGAGTAAGAGCTCTACTTAATCACTCTAGTCACTGATGAAGAGATTATAATGGACGCAGGACAGATTTGGAAGCCCATTCAGTACCCGCCCCCATTCCTCAGAGCAACACAGACCGATTAATAACTTCTCTTGGAGTGTGACCTTCCGAGCAGCCATACACCCCTGCTTTAATCGCAGGGTCTCAACTTTGCTTTACTGTTCCCTAATTAATGTCGTATGAGAGTGAATTAAAAGCCTGGCTGAAATAAAGATCTTATATCTATTGCTTTCCTCTTCACCACAGGTTTTGTCACTCTGTCACAGACGGAGTTAAATCAGTCTTCATATACACACATTTAAAAAAGAGAGAGAAAAGCCCTCCTGAGAGCTTCTGTACACTTGCAAATTGAAAAATGGTCAATAGAAAGAGTACATAGCAGGCTTTGTATTTCAAACATTTGCATGCAAGAAGCAGTGGCCCCTTGGAAGTCAGAAGAATTAAATGCATTGTGGCTTTTATTTTTAAGCATGAAGAAAAACATGCAGCCATACATTTATTTGGTCATCGTTTTCCGTGACTTTTCAAGCAAAAGATATGAATAAGCTTCAGTGTTCATTTATTTGCTATTTTATTCTCCTCACGTCTTACACATTTATGTGTAGAAGCTTAAGATATAACCTCAAATCTGAAAATGAGTCAGAAATCTTAAACATATTTAGAAAAAACGTTAGATGCGATTTAAAACATCTCAAAAAAATTAGAAATATATCTCAGAGAAGTTCACTGGGGACTTGGAAAATGCTTCTCTGTATTTCTGGTTAGCTTTAAGAAAACCTTGTCCATTATATCAAAAATTTAGAGTACCCTGAAGGGCACTTACCTAGAACTTCTAGCACAAGAAATCTCAGAGATAAATTTGTAGAGTTCTAAGTCTCTCAGTCTGTACAAATTTATGCATGAACATGCTGAAACTATACCGAATTATTGGAATTTTTGCTTCAACCTATTCACAGAAATAAAGGAAAACTTATTTGCAATAAGTGATCAATAAAACTATTCAGGAAATAAATTATAAGAGTAAAAAATACAACATGTTTTTCCTCATTATTTCAATAGTGTCTGCTGATTTCTTGTGGACCAGGTACTGGTCCAGAAACAAAGTGAAAGAAATCAGACACGGAGTATACAGTGTGACAGGAGAGGATAAAACACCAGCATATAATAAGAGAAAGGAAGCACAGAATTTCCAGGAATAGATGTGAGCATTTTAAAAGGGCCAATAGGACAAACTTCTAGGAGCAAAAATGGAGGCAAGAGAGTGAATCATTTATTTATCTTGGGAGAAATAGCTTCCAATAGAGAAAGTTCAAGGATAGATCAATTTTCTGTACTTAATTAGAGTGACCTGGACCTCTGACCTCAAAACACTGAGCTGATGGTGATGAAAGAGTCATGGAATGTACAAAGGTACAGGTAAACTTTGAAATGATCATATTTCATTTTATTGCTTGGCACATATCACAAGTGTTTACAATAAAATGGACCCTGTAATAATTTATGTGAATACAGATGATCCTTTACCAGTGATAATAATTTTACCCGAGAAGTACTATTTTCCAAATGTTCTCCACACCATCTATTCATTGGAAAGTCAACTGTCCAATAGTATTTTCCTAACGTTCATAGTTTAGGCATTCTTTTTTTTATTCCAAGTCTTTATTGGTACCTTATGAATACACATCATCACATTCAACATTGATTGTACCAGAATATGATATGACTAGATTCTCGTCTTTCCCCCTTCCCACATCCACCCTGAAACCCTTCCCACTCCCTATATACATTGGTCTTATTTCCTTTTTTTCTATTACTGTCATATTCTTTTTTCCCTCATTACTTAGGCATTCTTGCTAGAAGAGATCTTCCCTCAGGCAGGTGTTTACATAAACTGCAATGTCACACACTCTCATTCAACATATACACGCACATGTGCTCCTATGCCACAAAAGTGATGGAATACTAAAGTCAACACCCATAATCCAAAGATGTTAACTCATTCACCTTTCGTATTCTTAGAAATATGTGAAATAGCCAAGTAAGTACCTTGACAATTATGCTTTATATATTGAGAGGATGAGAACACATTTGTCTTATTTAGAACTGCTTAAAATGTAAGGCTTAATGAACTGAAAAATCACTTTACACGATTGCCAAATGCAGGCAATCCTTTTTCATCTTCTTTCTTTTGCCCCTCAAAATTAAGCATACAAAGTTACCATTGGCACTTGTACAAAAGAAAATCTATAATGTAGGCACTTTTCAAGGTGTGTCAATTTTAAAGGCTTAGAAACAGTGCAATTTAATGCAAAGTGAATGGTCTTATCCTTTTCACAATTTTGGTGTCTGATTGAATCAACTCAAGCATTGAATCCATCATATTACAGATAAAGGCAGCTATAACATGACTAAATTATCAGGTTAAACTTGTGTGGACATAATTGACATAATATATTATCCAAGTTGTGTGAAAGGACAATGACATAGAGTGGATAGCCTGGAATTCAGAAAAAGATGGCTTAGACGATGGAGCATAAGGAGGGCACAAGGAGAATGGGGTCAGAACATCCTATGATAAGCCAGTAATTGACAAAGGAGATGAAATGATGACCTCCACTTAGAAGGGTGCTCCAGGGTGAGAGAAACAGCAAGGTGTTGGGCACAGCACACGGTGAGTGACAGCATGGCTTGTTCTTGCTGCAAATTATATACACAGAGGAAAATGTTCCAACTTATGGTGATGGCACTTGATTATGCAAGTATTACTGTCCTACTAAATAAATACCATGCTCCTTTCCTGCATAAGTAACAACACATGGTGGTAAGTTTATAAAAGCTGTAGTGCATTTTCAAATGAAGAACTGTGACATGAAGTAAAATTATTCCATAGCAAAATGACTTTTTTGATGTTCACATATTCCTAGACAATTTTTCCATGATAAAAACACTAACACAGAAAGAAGTTAACAGGTTAAAAAAAAAGTATGTGTGAAGAAATAAATGACAAAAAATTTAGGGCTAAGGTTTGAAGTGTCACAGGCATTCCCTTAGGCAAAACTAGAACTAGACAATTAGCATTTGGCACTTTTTTCATATCTTCCATTTTAAAAATACCAACTGTGATCATTGCTGCAATTCTAAAACTTGTTTCTCAAATGAAACAAGTTTCAATTGAATCCACCTCCTTGTGACTGAATTACCTGATAGTACTTGTTGTACTTCCATAAAATCAATCAATGATTAATGGGCCTCTGACAGCAAAAGCATGTCATTGACAAAATATCTTCTTATTGAAAAACATCAGGCTGTGAACATAGAAATCTGAGTGGCTCACTTGAGAAATGGAACTATTTCACAACATTATTTAGCTCTCATTGATAGATTGTCCTCACTTATCAAGTAATAAGCATTGGGTACTCTGAGATAGAAAAGAATACCTGCTAAGAACAGGATAAAAGCCAGTCACTATTACATCTCTACTATGTTGAGGGATTTTAGAGGTACTAAAATATCTTCTTGATAATTAGTCCAGGACAAATATGCTGCATCACCTTTTCTATACCATTTGTGTATCAGATTGTATTTTCTGCATATGAAATTCTTATTATTGAGAAACACATTATCATCTACTTTTGATACTTTAGATATTATATATAGTTTGGTTAAAATGATTCATTTTCTTTTAGAAGGTAGTAGATAGGAGGTAAAGAATGAAGCAAGTTGGATCATTTATGCTCTTCTAAGCTATAAGGAGTATTCACCTGTTTTTATATTAGGCTGGTTTCCATAAACATAAAAGCATATATAAATGTTTGAAAATATTTTATATTAGCATTCTGTTTGAAAATGTATGAAAATAGGAAGTTAATCCACTTTATTTATTCAAATACTTTATTCTGTAATCCATATGATCTTTAGTTAAATATATAAGTGGTACTTCTAATATTTAATTTGAATATATCATTAATTCAGCCCATAGGAAAGTAACAGTGCATAAAATTTTGATTAAAATATTTCAATTAACTTCTATATGCTCACAATAATCCTATTCAGTAGATATAATAATGCTGATTTAAAAATCAATATTTTGTTCTCTTTGCAAAATATCTGTATTAGTAGAACTGAAGCATTATTTAAAATAAAAAAGTAAGAAGTGCCAGAGCTTTTCATAATAATTTTTTAAACACATAAGTAATTAATATACTATACAAATACATGATAACATTAATTTATTATATTAATTAATCCTATACTATGACATAACATTTCCTATTCTTCCATTCAAACATACCAAATGCTTCTCATAGGAGTTGTGTGAATTCAGCCATTATCCCTGGGCTCCCGGCCACTCTGAGGAATTAATCGCTTAAATGCACGTGGCCAGGAATGACATGGTCTGCTTTGAAATTATGATATGATCCTGTTATCAATGTATAAACAGTGTCTAATATTCAAACAAATTGAGCTCAGTCTTTCAGTGGCCAGAGCACTCTAGTGAGACATGGAAGTTTGGTGTACCTACTTATCAGAAGATTTGTAATATTTTTATTTTTCACAGAACATAGTCTCAAATAATTTTTTCAAACTCTTCAAGTCCAGAGAACAAAAATTGGTGTTCCCATAATTAATTTTATTATGTGTGGGAAATTAAGTAAAAAACCCCAGATTATTGTACATTAACTATGCAAATTACATTTTATTTTATTTTTTCTTTTAGTTTGTTGGTATATTTTATATATACATATATTGAAGATTAAGAATTTGTACATGTACAAGTTATATCTTGGTAATTCTTGTTTGTTCCACATACTTGCCCTCTTTTTGACTCCCACCTTTCTTTGTTTCTGATTTTCCCTTTAACCATTAATGTTTTTCCTCTTCCTTATTTGCTTTCCCATGTTCCCACCCAGTTCCTCTTCTCCTCAGTTATTTGAGAGATGCAGATGAAGACAGAATTAGGGGAGATTCCATCTCACTGTAGAAAGAATGGCTGCTGTCATAGAATCAATGAACAACAAATGCTAGTGGAACCTGCAGGAAGAAAGGAAGCCTTCTCCACTGTGTAAGTGTAGACTGGTGCAACCACTGTGGAGATGAGTGTGAAGATACCTCAAAAAACTAGGATTAGATGTTCCATTTGATCCTGCTATGTTCCTGCAGAGTGTATTCATGAAAGAATTAAAATAATTTATACCACAATAACATAATGCACCCATGTTCATAACAGCCACAGTTTTAATAGGTAAACCTGGGAAACAGCTCAGCCCAGAAGCCCATCCCTTGATGAGTGGATAAATAAAATATGATTTTTCCATACAACAGAGTACTGTGTAACCATAAACAAAGATAAACTTCAGATATTTATGGTTAAATGGATGCACCTTTGGACACATCTTGAGGCCATGCTTCTTAGTGAAATAAATAGAACATATAAATGTAAATATTGAGTCATTTCTCTAGTAGGAGAAAGTGAATGTGTAAATGAGGTCCATAGTATATAATGGGTATTGTGAAATAGCAAATTACATTTAATTCAATATTCATGCAGAAAATTTTAATCCATACAAGGACTGATTGACTGGATTGTTTTCAGTGTCCTCTAACCCAGTATTTCTCTCTTAAAACAAGTATTTTGTATGAGGCAGAAATAAAAATCCATGGATGATGTCATAGACATCACCATGAAATTTACAACTCAATGTAGTATTTAGTAAAAACAAAGGAAAGTAATTAACTGTAATATTTTTGTTTTGTTTTGTTTTGTTTGTGATCAAGGCTCAAACTCAGAACTCCATGCTTGCCAGGCAGGCACTGTGCTGCTGAGCTAAACCCTCAGCCCTTAGCTGTGTAATAATATATACCTTAACATGGAAAGTATTTGCATATATTTATATTGGATTAAAAGGAGTTACATAAAACATCTAATATTTCTACTAATGAATGCTGCCACTGGCATTCAGATAATATAACAGCATTGCTTTAAGTACTCATTTGCTGAAATAAAAAGAAATGTTATAAGGACTTCTAAAGTGAACAAAGTAGAACATTCTTCTGGCCTGAATCATAGTTCTGTTTCCAGAATATCAGGTTATTTCAGCACTGTGGGAAAAATGTGTATAAAATGGAATTATGTGCTAGACTCAGAGATTATGAACTGATTTTGGTCTACATGAGTATCTGTCTCCATCACGAAGAGCTGGGTGAGCACAGATGGCTGCTTTCTCAGAGACCGCTTCCACACAGTCGATCTCAGAGCACACACCTCCCATCCAGCTAAGACCTTCCAATTTTTTCTAAAATATTCTCTAAGTGGAATTAGTAAGTTTTGTTTAAATCACAGACTGTCTTGAACTCAGGGAGAGACTCAAGGAAACACCACTGAATAAAGCAGCACTGGGGCCGCATAGGTCATAATTTTCATGAATCAAAACATTACATTATCATTTCCTCCTGAAAAGATATGACTCTCTAGAGTTCTTTCTGATGTAATGTATCCAGCATGTCTGTAAGAGTATAAGTTATATTAAAACTTTGGAGATAAAGGAGAGGAAGGGGAAGGGAAGAGGAAATAATATAATTATGATATGTTATATATATGTAACAATTCCTCATAATGAATGAGAACAGTATGTTTTGAAAATATGTACTAATTTTAAAAGTCTCTCTGGGTATTTTCATGAATGATTTAATTATATTTTTTAAATTGTTGTAAAGTCCTAGCAGTAAAGATTGGTTTGACTCTTGAAAGTCTGTGCTAGTGAAGGACTCCTCACCTAGAAAGACCTCTCCCCATCCTGCCTGGCAGAGAATGAAATAGAGACAGCTGTTCTGAGAGACAGGCATCACAGCAGAAGAAAAGGCCTGTCAAAAGGACCCAGGCGCTTCAGTGTTGGCACAGGTGTTGCTGCCAGCCCACACTTGGAGTCTGTACAAGGTCACTGAGCCTCACCACCTCAGTTTCCTTATCGGTAGTGGGGGGAGTGGTGCGTGATCTTTCATGCCCTTTGTAGCTCTAAGATTATAGTCCTCATGAGTCTATTAAGAGAGCACCATTGCATTATCCTTTCAAAACTCGCAGAAATGCCAGCGAGCAGCAGGGCACCCAGCAGTTAGAGGAGACATAAGAAGACGAGTCATTTCCTTTGTTTATGATGCTGCATTTTCTCAGCCCAATTCAGTGGAGAACACCACTGCACCTGGGACCCAGGGTCCATGAGGCCTCAGGAGAGCAGCCTAGGCCAGTGATGGTGAATCTATGGTTTGTGTGTTCCTAAATTTTTCTTTTAAGACAAAACTTGTTGATGTTTGAGTTGTTTTTTTCTTAACTCAAACCTCACTATTCAGGTTTAATTGTAGTGTTGCTGGTTCAAGATAAATAAGTGGGTTTGGGTTGCAGTTTGGCACTTGGTCACTGAAACGTTCGCTATCCCTTGTCTAAGCAATCACTGCACACTCCAGTCCTGAAAGCGCCATATTCCAAGAGAAGTAGTGGGGAGACATGTACCTCCTATTTCTCTGAAAAAGAATTACTTTGGTGATGCTTAAGGTTTCTGAATACATCTCTAAATTAAGGAACTCATGTATTTTTATAAACTTTATAATATTTGTATTAGCATTAATTAAAATGTATTATAATTACCTTTCTTGAGGTATATAGAGTGTTTCTGCTGAATCCCCAGGAGTAGCATGCTTGATTTAGAAAGACAAATCTAAATACACACACCATAATATACATACATATACTAGTATATATTTCCAACAATTTGATATATATGTTGATTTATACGTTAATAAGCATCAAAACTTTAAAAGTGATTCTGCAATCTATGTCATTATGTGGTGACTAGTCCTCTATTTAAAGTTCCTTGGAAAGATTCACTTTGCATAACATAAATGTCAAACAGTGAAGATGTAAAAAAACCTTTTAAATTATAATTTTGCATATGTTCAGTGTAAATATAAGAAAATATTTAAAGCTGTCTATATTTATAACCTAAAATAATCAATCTAAAGATAAAAATTAAAACTATATCACTGAATTCTACTAAGTATCCTTGTGTGTGCCTGTTTAAAGAGAACTCAGAGCTATTAGTTTTAAGAAAAGTTTGCAATTGGAAGAAGCCAGTATCACATAAAGAAACTGTCACTATTTTACTTACTATAAATATAACTGAGCTCTTTCTTTGATCCAAGGTAAATTTAAGGTTAGATGACTGATTATATCCAAGATTATACAACTATCAATTCAACAACTAAATAATCAATCTATCAAAATCAAATCAAGTACATTTAAGAGAGCATTTTTCTTCTATAAGAAAAAAAAGTTAAACTTTGGAACTGTTAACTGTTATATACAGATAAAGACTTCCAATTACCATTTAGTCAATTAAATATGAAAATAATTTAAGAAGAATTGTTTTTACCTAAACTGTTAGTAAAAGATTAAATGCTGTGAGATTGTTCACTTTCTAACAAACTGCACTTGGCTTTACTATTTTTTATGAATACTCCTGAGGACACTCAACTGTGAGGGACAGAGCTGGCCTTCATCCTAGCTTCTATTGTCTCATGTTTCCTGAATTACATCTCTGTGTGTCTTACAGAGAGTGTCTTAGTTACTCTATCCTCACTGAGGCATACCCAAACACCCACAACCCCAAGGAGGAAAGGTTTATTTCATCTTAGAGTTTATAGAGATTTCACATCATAGTTGGCTGGATCCAAGGCAAGGCTGCCTGGCAGAGGGGCATGGGAGAAGAGAAAGAGCTCATGGTACAGAGGGTTGAAAGAGAAAAATAGACGGGGCATTAGAACCCCTCCAAGCCCATCACACCCCAGTTACACAGCTCCTCAGACCACAGTTTGTCTTCCAGCATCATAATTAGCTATAAACTTATCCATGATCTAATCCACTTACAGGAATCATGTCTCCATGATCAAATCCCCAAATAAAAGTCCAACTCATGGTCACATGGAGCTTGGAGAGGGCATCCAGATATATAACCTGAAAGGTATAATTTATAAATTTTGACTTACTTTTTCTCCAATGAAATTCCAGTTAAAATCAAATTTAAAAAGGGAACATAGGGAATTTATGATGCTACTCCCAAGTTAAAACAAGCTTTCCTAACATTTTAGTAAATTGATGAATCTTTATTTTTTAAATTAATTTTATTGGGATATTTAAGATGTGTGTTATGATCATATTCATCACTGATAATTTGTATCTGTACATGATATATCTTAGTTCTTGTTTTTTTCTCATTCTCTTTCCCTCCCTCTCATTTACAAAAGTCTTATTCCATTTTTTCCCTGCTTTCCTCACTTTTTCCTTTCCCTTCTCTCCTTCCCCACCTCCTAGTTCTCCTTAACCCTTGAACCTTTGCTTCCTATTCACATTATCTATTACACATTTACTTAGAGTATTAGCCCTTAAATCATGCTGTGTGTGGAGATCATCAATGGAGCTTAAAAAAAACACCCAAATTTCTAACAGCTCCTTCCTAAAATCTCCTCATTTTAGTAAGACTACTATATGGACAAGTTTGTTTTTTTTTTTAACAAACATATTGAGTTATCAGTGTTTTTAAAAGTACCACAGTAAATACTGAATAAGTTGAAGTAGTTCTTTGAGTCTAAGTTCTATTTTCATATGGCGCAAATTTCCAGACTGAAAGTCCTAGCCAGGGCCAATCCAAAGATATAGTGATTGGTGTAAAAATATTTTCTAGTAAGTCGAAAGTAGCTCCCTCTACTTACTAGAAATAGACTATAACAGTATTTGATTTTCTAGAGGGAAGATCTAGAAATACAATATTGTAATATTAAATCTCTCATGTTGAGCTTATATGGAAATTTTTCCTTTTGTGTATAATGTTACATTATACACAGGAAAGCTGTTATTTGAAAGGAGAAATATGTATACAACTTTATCTGTAGTTACTGAAAGCAAAACAAAGTACTACAGTTAAGATAAATCTAAATTTGCTCCTTTTGTACCTTGGAGCCTTGGGTATTTGGGAATTCAGGAGATATTTCAGACTGAAGGAAGTTAATATGGTGCCTACAGTTTGGGACAAAAAATGGACATGCAACTCCTCAGAAGTTTATTTTCTCCCCTTTGCAGAGAGTGGTGATTTGATAATATCATTAACACAAAATAAGTCTCAATTATTACAAACCTATTCAGCATCTATCTGTGGGTAACAAACTAATGGCAGGTATTGGTGTTAAAATCTTTATCTGTATGATGTTTCAGCAGGTAGATTGTTGCCCAGGTTTCCCCGTGCAAACCTGAAGCATGTAAGTCCATAGGGCAGAACTTCCTAAAAAGTATCACATAAGTGATTTCAATTATTTAAAATAGACACAGCTTATAATTTACATTTGTCACTGCACATGTGCTTGGAGGATATGGCAGGCTCAGTCTAGCGTTACCCTAATGTGGCAGGAAAGGAGGAAAGCAGCTATGTTCTGTGGGAAACAGAGGCAGAGGGTGCAGCCAGAACTCTCCAGTCCCCGGTGAGTCCCGCAACTAAAGGATCAATGACCAATAAACAAAAAAACTGGAACCTTGAGAAAAAGGCTGATCCCTGCGCTTGACCCTTGCTTCTTTGAGCAGAAGCAGCAGAAAGCACCTGCTGCCTGGAACTCATCACACCTTTATTCAATACCAAGGCTTTACACCCACAGTCTTAACATTCATAAGGCAGGGCGAATATCTGCAATAATCTCATAGTCAAAGATCACATAGGGGAGGGCTGATGTTCACCAATAATCCATGTAGGTGATCCTGCAGGGCAGGCCAGACATCCATAAATCTGAGTAAGTCCTAGATCTGAGTAAGTCATCCACAATTCCCAGCAATGTTTGACATTAAAAACCACTCTGTGGTTCTCTTTTACCTTGTTTATTATTAGAGCTGTTTTGAATAGTGATAATAAGTAGATATTGGGTAGAATACCTTTCTTGTGAATCTGAGCACAGTATGTTTTTGGCCTTCTGATCCTTGTTGTTATTTCTCCTTATGGTTCACAACAGTCTCAGAAGTTCAGGTTATTTTTATTTCAGTAAATTGATATTTATGCATATTAGTGTACAAATATAATACAGCCTTAAGATAATTTCAGGCTAGGTTTTAATACTGAAATATTTTACATCAGCTCAGATTTACAAAGGTATTATTTATAAGTATTATAGAAGCAGAGTTTTTGAACTTTGGAATAATGGGTAAAAAGTTGAGGTCTACTACTTGGTTTAAACCTTTCTGCCTCTAATTTACTTTCATTTGACCTTATCTATATTGTTCTTGCTAGCAGCTTAGCATAAGCTCTGGAAATTCAAAGCGAGACCATCTTCCTATTGGTGACTAAAGTTATGTCAGACAGAGAAGGAGGGCACAACTGCAGCCTACATGTGAGTGCAAGACATCCAGTCTGTGACTGGCAGCAAGCAGCAGAGCCAAGACCAAAAGCAGCTTCTGACTATACCAGTTAGAGTTCACTAGAGGAATGAATTTAATATAATGTTTACCATGAAACCCACAACACAGGCTTATGATTACTCCCTGTACTGTTGGGGCTGGATGAATGAGAAAGGCCTCTCTGGACGCTGGAGAGCCAGGGGATTGGTCACAAGTTCAAGGCTGTCTGTACTGGAAAACTGAAGGGTCTGCCCTGGAAGGCTGGGATCCTTACTAGTAACCTGAAGGAACTAGAGATGAGGGTCCAAAGGTGATGGCAAAGATTAGAGATCCTCAGAGAAGCAAAAGAGATTTTCTTCTTCTTTCCCCTCTCACTTTGTCTAATCTACAAGCCTTTTCGGTTGACACTATCACACCACGGTGGATGTTCTTTTTTCCAGTTTCTGCTTACAAGTCATACAGGCCCACCCAGAACCAGTTCCACTAATGCATGTTAACCTTTTGTAATCTATTAAAGTTGATATTGCAATTAAATATCACACTGACCTCCATGTCATAGTTATGTCCTTCAGAATATTAGTTCATGTCAAGCTTTCCAGATTCCAGCAATTTCTCATCCAATGATTTCATACACTCTTATTTGTAAGTCTCTCCTTGGTTGAATTCTAAAGTGATTTTCCTTCTTTTTTTCATTCTTGACTAGTGAAGCATTTGGTAATAGTAATTTGAGAAATTCCACTTCTCAAGACATTATTTCTTGAGTGTACATATTTTGTGATAATGTATTTATAGTGTAGTTTGAATTTCAAGCATAAATACTACTATGTACCTAGAAAAGCTATTGACAGGATAAGTAGAATCTAATGTCTCATTGTGTTTACCATCCATTTTCCTGTAACTTATTTTATGCATGGATCATGCTGTAGGAAACAAGTATGATTATTTGTAACATATAAAACTTTCTTATTAGAATGGATTTTTGTCCCTTTACGCGCAGCAGTTTTCTTTCCTATTATTCGCCCTCCTGCTATACACTTGCATTTCCTCAGATACCTTTAGGGGTGCTATAAACAGCTGTCCCATTGATAATGGCAGGCTTGAAATTCCAGCACAGTTTTAGTACTTCATCTTGAAGCAGAGCCTTGTTCCACATTTTGTTGGATTATTAGTTCTAGGAGTTTAGTCATTTCTTTATTGTTTTAACTACACAATGGATACTTACATATCTGGAAAAAGTGATATAACTTTGAATCATGACAATTATACTCTTCAGCTAAGCAAAGTAAAATACTAAGAGAGCATTTAATTTTGTGCAACATTATAATAGTTCTTGTGATTTCCTAGAGTCTTGATCTATAATCAACCTGCTTTTTTTTTTTTTTTTTTTTTTTTTTTTTTTTTTTTTTTTTTTTTTTTAGGTTTTTTGAGACAGGGTTTCACTTTGTGGTTCAGGCTGGCCCTGAGCTCAGCCTCCAACTCACATCACAGCAATCCTCCTGCCTCTGCCTCCCGAGTGCTGGGATTACAGGCGTGTGCCACTACGCCCGGCACTGTGGTATGTGGTACTGGTTGCTGCTGGGCATGAGTCTCCACGCCCAGTATGGTATGTGGATACTGGGGAATCGAACCCGGGCCCTTGCGCTTGCAAGACAGGCGCCGGAACCACTGAGCTAACCCCCTGGCCCTAATCAATCTGCTTTTAACTCATCACAAATGGTGCAACCTAAGTGTTCATTAACAGTAGAATGATCAAATATATTCTTTTACTTTGGTTAAAATGACTATTTATGGCTATGACAATGAGGTAGTTCTACATGCTGCAAAATGGATCTACAATAAAATGTTGAGGAAATCAACCTAGACAACAAAAGAAAATAAATGGTGAGACCTAGAAATATTTAACATTTTAAAATGAGTTTTAAACATTGAGCACAGAAAATACTAAAAAATGCTAGAGAGTTGTTAGAGTTTGAGGGATTGTAGGACCCAAAAGAATAGCTTCCTTCAAACTCTTCTTTTCTTTCTCAGAGAACCACTGTGCTGGAAACATCTTGAGAAAAATAATAAGAACATGAGGAACCTCTATCAATGGTTAACATATAATTAAATTGAGATAATATGAAATGTACTCATTTTTATGTTAATCAAAGATCATTCCTTACTTTGGGAACTTTTAATTTAGTTTTTCCTTTTTAGTTGGGAAAAGTTAAGTTTAATTAATGTCATTCTTGTAAGATGTTTCAATAATAGTAATTTAATTAATATGTTATAGGAGATAAATTACTTCTCCCTTACAGAAGATTATTATAAAATGAGAAAAAAAATATGACTTATGTAAATTAGCAACAGATGCTTGTAAAATGTTTTCTTTTAAACTTTATATTTAATTCTAAAGTCTTCTTGAAGAAACATGTCCCAAGCAATTTCCCTCTAAAAAAAGAAGCCTCAAGTCACTAATATCTAATTCACAAGACATTTAATTAAAATCCAGAAAAATAAAGTGATCATATTGAATGTACAGAGAACTTCGAAAGTCCAAAAAGTTTCAGTAAAAAGCACTATTCCATTTCAATTTTTTATGTTTTAATTTTAGACACAAAAAAGGTAGAGTGAATTAGATACATCTACTCTCTGTAGTCTATTTTTAGATCATTTATCAATGTAATAGAAATAAAATTATTGAATTATAGGTATATACAACTTCCCATTTCATATTTCTTATAATAATATTTGATTCATAATGACTATGTTATACCTATATATCATATATTTGGAAAACTGATCATATTATCATAGTGATTCCCCTGCATGTTTAGCTGTTCTTGACCTATTATTATTTATTACCCTGACATAATTGTTATATTAAATATAGTATTCTGAAACTGGGATGAACTATTGGAACTAGGTAAATGTGGCTTATTTTCCTGTGGAAACTAACTTTGCAGAAAATTTTCTTTCTTTTTAAATTTTAATCTGTTATGAATTATGGGCTCAGAAACATACAAAAATTAAAAGTGAGGAAAACTAGAATATTTTGATGAGTATTTGAACTGATATTGTCAAGTACCATAAGCCTTTGAGTTTGGCAGTAAGTACTTATTTTCCTAAATTTACTGGTTTGTAATTTCATTTTACTCAAGAACAATCTATGTTTTAAAAAGTATAAGATGATATATAGTGGAAAATGTATACTGGTTTGTTAATCTCTAGTTTCTGACATTATCTATTCCCATTCATTTTTGTTTTAGACATAGAAAATATGATGCTTAGCAAACATGCAAACCTAAGTGGCATGCACATTAGTTTTCAAAATAAATCTTCTGTAAATTTGTTGATTTGTTGAGTGCCTCATCTAGTTTACCATTAGTGAGCAAGCTGTATGAGGACAAAAACTGTTTTGTTTGCTGCTATATTTACAGCATCAAGCTTTACAGAAGTTGCTTAATCCATATTTGCTGAGTTAATAATGGCAATATAAACAAATGTAATTTAGGAAAGCATATATTTGAAATCTAATTTAGAGACTGACATTTATCCTCATTATATATACATAAACTCTGACAAACCAACACGCAGCATTTTTCTGTAAAGAAAATGGTTTTATGAGTTACATAATGTCTGTCCTGGTACTCAGTTGTGCAGTGAAAGTAGCCATCAGTGATCTATAAACACATCAGTGCAGCTCTTTACTAATAAAACTTTATTTAACAAAAGAAATGTCACATTCAGTTTGGCCCATAGTCATCATCTGATAGCACCTATTGCAATCAATTAATTAACAATACAGTCATAAAATTTTATTTGTGTATTGACATCAACAAAGGAATTTTGAGAGATATTGTTACAGTTTCTTTTGTAATTCTGAACACAGATATGTGGCTTTTTATTTTTCCTACTAGGACTGAAATCACATGTCCATACACATAAGAAGTAAAGCAATCAAATAACTGCTGTAATGACACATAATGTGATAAAACGTTTCCTAATAAAGGTTCCAAGTCACTTAACTAATTCGGTTACTTACAAATACCTTATAAGAACAAACAAAAGTGATAGTATGAAACGTTTTTATTTTGTGTGTATGACTTGAATGAAAATGTGCATGTGATAAGCATTATATAGCAAAATCATATTTGTGATTTTTTTTTTTTTTTTTTTGAGAAAGGGTCTCACTTTGTGGTTCAGGCTGGCCCTGAGCTCAGCCTCCAACTCACATCATAGCAACCTTCCTGCCTCTGCCTCGGAAGTGCTGGGATCACAGGTATGAGCTACCACGCCCAGCACTGTGGTATGTGGTACTGACTGCTGCTGGGCGTGAGTCTCCACATCCAGTATTGCATGTGGTTACTGAGGATTGAACCTGGCTCCTTGCACTTGCAAGACAGGCACCGGAACCACTGAGCTATATCCCTGGCCCATACTTGTGATTTTTGAAATGTAAAATAAACAAAATGAAGGGTTTCAGTATAGCTTGCAAACCACTTGAATATTTGAGAGATCATATTATATCCCTTATTCAACAAAAAAAATAAACTAAATAAAAAAGGGAAAACATGACAAAACAAAGCAAAAATGTGAGTTTATATGCTTTCAGATAATCATATTAAGACTGTCTTCTAACCTCTCCAACTTTCTGGAAAGCATGAACTATATTTACTTTACCTTTTCCTTTAAGTTTTAATTCCTCCTTAAGAGATTTTAGCCCTTTGCTCAGGACTTTTCCATTTCAACATCATCTTATAAAATCAGTTTTCACAATTTTGTTTTCTTTCTACTCTGCTTTGCTTAACACTTTTTAACTCCTTCTCAGAACTCTCTTCTAATATTGTGTTTTTGTTTTATGGCAGTCAGAGACATGATTTTTCCTTCTTATCTTTCAACAAACAGCAATTCAATGTATGCATTGCAATTCCTTTTCTTTTAAATGGAATCACTTGAGAGCCAGCCAATCTCCATTATTTCCTTTATACCACTGACCTTCCTTCCTGACTTCATTTCTGCAGACAGAATTTACTGGGAATGACAGCTTCACCTGCACAGATCCAAGTGAGGCTCATAGAAAGAAGCACGGACCCTGATTCAAGTGTTCCTCTCTACCAACCTTCATTTCAGAAGCAATATGTGACTCTAGTGTTTCAGCAATCCTTTTGACTACTTCTGTAGTGTTAGATACTAATTAACACTGAATTGATTGTAACATTGTATGTCTTTGTGGCACTTGCTTCTAAGGAAGAAAACAATCATAACAAGGACAGAGATTTTAAATGAGATTCACACCTAAATATTTTGTAAATATTTGTGGAAGAATATAAATAGTGATAATAATTAAGACTTTTAGGAAAATAAATTCAGAAGTAAACATTCAAAGGAATGACGGAAAGAGAAATACCTTGTAACTCTAGACACAGTAAAATGCTCAAGGAGAAAAGATATCTAGAAAAGCAGCTAGGGACAAATGTTTTTAAATTGTGGTGAATTTAAAGATGGTAGAGATAGAGCAGTTGCAAAAATTCTAAAACTAGAATATTTTAATTTTTCTTGCTCCTAGGATAATCTTTGCTATCCAAATCTTCTGTTTTGTCACTCAGCCTTTTGCAACTATTAACTTTAATATCTTTTCTTTTATATATGGAAAAGCTTTCCTTGTCTCACTATTTATACTGAGTTTTACAACGTTCATGAAAAAATGTATGCACACTTCAAAAAAAAGCAAAACGTGTGTAAATATTTAATACCAAATGTATTGAGTCATCATGATGTTAATACAAATTGTCTTTGGCTTCTAAAGTTTCCAAGACATGTGCAGAGTGGTGGCCTTCTGCTTCTGGACAATATTATTACAGTGAACTGCTGGTGAGGAACCTTGGTCATGGAAATTGCTGCACACACATTTTCAGTTTTTTTCTGTGATATGTGATATCGTCTAGGGTCTTCCATGTGAAGGTAACACCATTTGTTGAGAACATACTATTTTATTTTCCTGAAGTGTGTATACATTTCCGGTGGACTCTGAATATGTCACAGTTCTCATTATAGGCTTTTATAAGATTTCCTGACTGAAATCTTCCATTCAGTTCCACTAGTAAAAATATTTTAATGCCTTGTCCACAACTTATATACAGTTCATGAGTGCCCAGCAAGTGCATTCTACTTCACTCTTTGACTAGCCTCTGTCTGAGAGTAGAGTGGATGCAAATTGGCTGTTATGAATTTTAGAGGTTGTCTCCTTTCTAAGTGTGTTTTGTGAGAATTTAGTATTACAGAGTACACATAGAGACTTGTGTTCGGCTTTTAAAGAGTCTGGAAAATATGACAAGCTATGTTAGAATGAAGCAAACAGATTTGCTATTTTGCACCACTAATATAAAGTCATTATTCATCAATTTGGTTCAATCTGTCAAACTTCTGAGATTCTCTAAAACAGAAGGATCGCTGTTACATGAGAAGAAGAGTAGCGCTATTGTTTTAACCAAGCTTTTGTAGTTGCCATCAATGTATAAACCTTGAATTTTTATCTTCATTAACTTAGGGACATGAAATGTAGGCTTTCTTTGGCTTCAAAGACTCTGGCTTTATTTGAGAAACACACCACATAATAATTAGCACTTGATCCTGACTCTTGAGCAATGCTTTTGAAGGGTTGCCATTAAATGAGGCTTTTTATTTCTGGTGGCTGCATAACAACCCAAAATGAGCTGATTCTAGTGGTAATTATCAAGTGAACTTAGTCGTTGTAGAAAGTCAGACTGAGAAATTTACATTGAAAAACCCCTCCTCTGTCTTGTGATGAGTCAAGTTTTTCTAACTTAATTGCAAAGAAAATGTTTGTTTTGTTTTGTTTTCAAAGTACAGTTCCACACTATGTGATAGAGACTAACATAGCCCTTAATTCCAGGTGGGGCATTCAAAATTTACATGTGGAAAGTCTTAGAATATTAATCTATATTTAACTTTGGGTTCTGTTTGTACAACCTTGGTGCTTCCAATAGAGTGCTTATATTAGGACCTTTTGTACATTTCCTTTTATATCTTTATTACATTCTTCAAAAGCTAAAATCAGAACATAAAAAGGTATCATGAAACCAATTATAATTTTAGAAATTCTATATAACATAATGCATGAAATAGAATATGTGTCACATAGTCATTGTTGTCTAAGAGATTATAATACAAAACATAAGCATTATTGATTTACATATCAGAGAGCATTTTAATCATTACAAAAATATAGGAAGACACATGTTTTTATAGCATTGTCTTTGATAACATTTGGAAAGCTAATTTATATAAAGATTTCATAAGATTATGTGTTCACTTTCATTGCTAATTAAATATTTGATTAAATTTATATATTTGAGATGTCAAATATTTGCATGTATGTAATGTATAAGTGTTTTAGCTTTGTATTTTTAATGTTTTTAGCTGTTTATTTTAAAATCATTAATACCACCACTTAACTGATAGATATAAAAGGTGGTAATCAGATATGTATTCTATTTTCTGTTTTAGTTTGAATTATGCACATATATCTTGTACTCATGGTAACTTTTCACTGAGTAAAATCTTTGATAAAAACAAATAAGCACTTAAGTCCTCTGTTTCCTTAGTCAATTTTCTCATCATTGGGACAATAAACCTTGTATTTGCAACTTGAAAGAAGAGATCTATTTTGGCTCATTGTTAGTCCATATTGGCTCCAGGACAGGATGGCATCACAGGGGCATGGCAGAAGAATAGCTGCTCAGCTCATGGAGGCCATGAAACAGAGAAATAAGAGATGACTCAGAAGGGAAATGTTTTTACCCTTCCAGGTCATGCCCGGAGTGGGCACTGGTGCCCCATAATCCATTCATCAACTTTCAACTACTTGAGCTCTCCAGGCTGTTCACCCAAAAAGGTGAATGCACGTCTCTACGCATCTCTAACAGTCACCAAAGTCTTAACAGTTCCATCTCTCCTGAAAGCTCCAAGTCTATAGATTTTTTTCTGAGACTTAAAGTAGACTCCTAACTGTGGGTCTCTAAAATCCAAAAGAAAGTTAAACACTGTTAGCATATGCTGGTAGGAGGTAAACATTATCATTCTCTAAAAGAGAGGAATAGTGCGACAGCAAGAAATCGGACCAGTGCAAGGCCAAAGCATGACATTGAAGGGTAAACATTAAATCCTGCCTAGAACTTCAGGCCAGCTGTGGTGAGGTAAAAGAGAAGCTCTAATCTAAAGATTTAGGCAGTCCTAAATCCTAAAAGTCCTACAACATTTCCAGTGATTACAGTCCTCATGGCTTCTCTCATGGGCTTTTCTTACAGCTTTTCTTAGACATTCCAGGTATATACTTAAGACAAACTAGGCTTTAAATGGCTGCCTGATGAATTATGGGTGGAACAATGCTGACTGTACTGCAGAGCCAGAGGAATCAGTTGGAGGTGGAAGTTCTGAGGCTCACTGCAGAAACTCCCATAAGTCTGTGACAGCAAATGGAGGAGTCTGCATCAGAAGGCTGTGGAGTCCACACTGGAAGCCCAAAGGGACAAGAGACTAATATTTAATGGTGATGGCGAAGCCGAGAGCTCCTCCAAAAAAGAGAAAAGGGAGACTTCCTTCTCCTTTTTATTCTGTCCAGACTAAGAGCCTATTGTCCAGTACAACTGCCAGTCAGGATGGGCGGTATTCTTCCCTCCTCAGCTGGGAGCCCACCTGTAAATCCTCTAGACCCTCTTGGAGCATTACTAATCTGCTGTGTAGTTCTTACTCGACACATCATAATGATCATATCTTCAGTGTCATCATCACAAAGAAATGTTTTTTAGATAATGGATATGCTAACTAGCCTGAATTGAATATATATATTCCATAAATATACATAGTTTTTATTTCTCAATTTAAAGTGAAATATGTGATCTTAGATTGCAATTTAAAGGTAGTGGTTTAAAACCCTGGGTTTGAATCTCAGTCCTACAAAACAACATCAACGACCAATCAACCAACAAAGAAACAAACAACAAATCAAAGACAAATCTCAGAAACTGTGGACAGACACGCAGAGGTTTTCCCTACCCTGCAAGATCTTCAGCTACAAGGATTATTGTGGACAGCTGCTTTGTATTATGGGCATTTCATCTACATAACTGTCAGCATCTGTTCTGCCTTATGCATGCTAGGATTTGGGGTGTGAAAGCTTGGTACTGAATAAAGGTGTGGTGAGCTTGGGTATTTTGCCTTCTGCTGCTGCCTAAAGATGCAGGGGATGAACCTGGGCTCAGCCTTTTTCTCAAGGTTTCAATCTTGTCTGTTGTTTGTTCATCCTTCTGCTGGGCAGGAGCTTTTCGTTGAGGGTTCTGGCTTGTGTCCTCTTTCTCTTCTTCCCAGACAAATACAAGGCTATATAAATATTGGTATCAAGTCCCACCGAAATGACTTCTCAGAACATGACGTGATCTTAAAGTCCAACCAAGAGTTTTATTACTCAGCTGAGGGCCATCTTTCCATGAGGAAGAAGGCAAAGGGAGAAACTGGGGTACAGTATTTAAAAGGAAAATCTATTACCATTCCCATCTGTTTTCACCCTCTCTTCTATGCAGGAACAATTAGGTCATTCTATTGTTAAAGTGCAGAAGCGAGTCACTATACAAGCCAATAGCAACGATTAGATCACTGGTTACTATAGCACAGTAGGTTCTAAAAGCATACAATTTTTGATTGCAAGTATCTGGTGGGTGGATAGTTCCCAAGGAGACAAGTTCTGGGTTCAGAGGGAGTTTACAGGATACAAAGTACAGGCTTTTAACAAAATGGCAGTTTTTATGTCAAGTTTGGTTTCACATAAATGTTTTATAGATTACAACATAGTTACTTCAAATTATTCAGGTGTGAATGTTCTTTTTCCTCAGTTAAAACTTACCTCGGTATAGAGTAATACATCACCTCTACTTTTTTTTTTTTTTTTTTTTTTTTTTTTTTTTTTTTTTTTTTTTTTTTTTTTTTTTTTTTTTTTTTTGTGTGTGTGATACTCTCACTTTGTAATTCAGCCTGGTCCTGAACACAGCCTGAACTCAAACATGCTCCTGCCTCTGCCTCCCGAGTGCTGGAATTACAGGCCTGAGACATCATGCCCACACTGTGGTATGTGGTACTGATTGCTGCTGGGCATGAGTCTCCATGCCCAGTATTATTTTATGTGGTTACTGGGGATCAAACCAGGGCCCTTGAGGTTCCAAAGCAGGCTCTGGAAACACTGAATTAAATCCTCCACCTTCTCTTCAATTTTTTCATAAAGACATTGTTTATTCATGAGAACACGACACCTTTCAGGCCTTTCTGCCATTCTGTACATTTATGGGGAACATTGCTCTTATCTACTATTTGTGATCCCAGTAAAAACCACCATACATATTCTTACTTTCAAACAGTGCAGCAAAATACCTAAAATTTAAAAACCAATGAAATCAATTTGCAGTGAAATAGCTCCCTGGAATTGATATTTTACTGCTCTTCAAATGAAATTTTTATGGTTTGTAGAAAGAGAAGTAACCACTATTATGCAACTGACTTGGTAAGTGCCACTGTGTATCTGTGTTGTCTGGCTCTTCTGGTCACAGGGACAGCTGAGAAAACACTAGACATTTTAATATCTGTCTCTTTCTGCCATCCCCTCAAAATATTTTGTCAAAGCACCATTTTGTTTTTGTTTTGTGTTGTATTTTGTTTTTCTATAAATTCCTCTTACCTTCCTCTTATTCTCAGGAAATGACTTCACCTTTTACTTATAGAATAAAAGAAATCAATGGACACAAGTGTTTCAAATTTCTTATCCTGTGTCAAAAAGGTTTCACCAAATCTGACTCTTTCTACTACACATGGGAAAAAGAATCCTCTCTCTATGAAAGGTAAACCACTCTATCATCTGTGTTCTGTATGTCTTTGCTTTCAGATTTACTCATTTCCCTAGAATCCTCACTGTGTCCTCTGCACTCATAAATGCAGACATGCTGCAACCTGAATCATGAAATTATTCCTATTTTGTGCTCTTCTTTGTAAATTATCACTGTAGCTTCTATGATAAGTATTCTAGACCAAGGATCAATAAACCTGCTCCAAAATGCAGACAGTAGATATTTGAAGATTATTTAGTATATATTTGAAGTGTATTGCACCTATTCCATTCAATAATTTTACTATATAGGGCCGGGGAGTTAGCTCAGTGGTTCAGACGCCTGTCTTGCAAGCACAAGGACCTGGGTTCAATCCCTTGTTAATCACATACCATACTGGGCATGGAGACTCACCCCAGCAGCAACCAGTACCACATACCACAGTGCCGGGGGTGGTGGCTCACGCCTGTAATCCCTGCACTCGGGAGGCAGAGGCAGGAGGATTGCTGTGATGTGAGTTTGAGGCCGAGCGCAGGGCCAGCCTGACCTACAAAGCGAAACCCTGTCTCAAAAAAAAAAAAAAAATTACTATAGCTGATTTCTTTATTTATTATCCGTCACCTATTTACAATTACTTATTTTATCTCTCAAATAATTGAAAGAATTTCTTGGACTCTTTCTATCTCCCTACAGAAGTTACACAGACAATTTCTCAATGTTTACTTTTTAAATATTGCCAATGATATATTTAAAAATTATAGAAATTATACAAATTTTTGCTTAGAATTAGTATATTATTTTGTGAGATAAAATTTTGTCTTTGAGGGCCGGGGAGTTAGCTCAGTGGTTCCAGCGCCTGTCTTGCAAGCGCAAGGACCTGGGCTCGATCCCCAGTAAGCATATACAATACTGGGCGTGGAGACTCACACCCAGCAGCAAGCAGTACCACATACCACAGTGCCGGGTGTGGTGGCTCATGCCTGTAATCCCAGCACTCGGGAGGCAGAGGCAGGAGGATTGTTGTGATGTGAGTTTGAGGCTGAGCGCAGGGCCAGCCTGAACCATAAAGCAAGACCCTGTCTCAAAAAAAAAAAAAAAAAAAAAAAAAATTGTCTTTGATTTTGAGAAGAAGGAAGGACACTTAATTAATTCCCAGGCATCTTGTAATTTTTCTCATTCTCTAGAAAGTTTTTAAGCCACTGTAATATTTTCTTTTTTTTATTGAAATCTTTATTGGCACATTGCATATACACATCATGATTGCACTCCACAATGGGAATTTGTACCAGTATAAGACACAATTTAATCCTCATTTTTATCCCATAGCCCTACCCACCCTACCATCCCCCATATACATAAAATTTGTTTTCTTTCTTTTTTTTGGTATAATCTCATTATTTTTCCCCCTTCACCCTATTTCACTATGAGTATTTTCTATTTCACAATATATAACATATAATTCTAGAACTCATTTACATCTTTATTTTCTCATGCCAGAGAAAAGATGTGATATTTACCTATCTGTGACCAGTTTATTTCACTTATGAGGATATCCTCCAGGTACATCCATTTAAGTATAAATGATTCAAACTCATCATTTTTTATGGCAGAGGAATACTCCATTGTGTAGAAGAACCACAGCTTTTTTATCCAATCTCCAGTTGATGGACATTTGGGTTGTTTCCAAGATGTAGCAATCACGAACAGAGCTGCTATAAACATAGGTGCACATATGTCACTGTGATATGAGTCTTAATTCTTTTGTTCATATACCTAGCAGAGCGATGGCTGGGTCAAATAGGACCTCCAATACTAGCTTGTAATATTTTCTTAATCCCATGCATCTTTCTCCTATTGTCTTTTTAACAATGCTCAGGTTACATGTATATTTCCCTTTCATTTCTCAGTGCATAGATGTGCATATAATTCTCTGTGAATGTTCCATTTTTAAATGCTCCCTAGGATCTGTACCACCTTGATCATATCATTTTACTCGATGTAGAGTTTTGAGTAGTAAAGTCAACATATAGCAATATGATAAGTAAATCAGGCCGTCTTGGACCTATTAGAGCAATCAGCAGCACCTAATCTCTCTGAATTTTGGATTGCATTAGTTTTTAAGCAGTGACCAAGAGAGCTGAAAGCTGGGTATTGTCCTCAAGTCTTTTATCTTTCCATTCATCACTATCGTTCTCCCTAGTCAACAACAAAGTGTTATATTCCACTGTTTATTTTTCAATCCTTACCCTATTCTGAGCCTGACACAGAACTAATCCTCACCCTTTGTCACATTTTATATTGCGACAGTCTCACAAAGCTCCCCATGTTGGTCTTAAACTTGTGATACTCTTGCCTCAGCCTCCTGAGTAGTTGGAATTACAAACTTGCACCAGGCCTGGGTCCAGCTTTTAAATATAACTCAACATCATTAACTTCCTTCCATTTGCTCTGCCAAACCCTTAATATAGGTAACAATAATTTATCTCCTGGATTAGTGTAATTGTGCACCAACTGGTCTTTCTGATTAAAACATTGTACTTTTCAAATTCATTCTCTGTATTACAGAATGAAAAATCTTTCTAAAAAACATTATTGTAGGTCATTCTCTTTCAACATCTACATATGTCTTACTTGGGTGATCTTAAATTAAATATTCTTTGATTTAATTCTCAACTTAATTTTTATATCTTCATTGTAATTTCTGTCCAGCTATTTTCATTCCCTTAAAAGTAGGGTATTATCACCACCCACAAACCTCAGAGTTCCATTTTACTAAATGTCTCATGCCAGCATCTTTGCATAAATTTTCTTGTCTGCTCAAATTATTCACTTTCTCTAACTTCCTTTCTTGAACGGCCACTTCCTATCCTTCCCTTTAGTACATAAGGATAGGTAGGTGGGTAGGTAGATAGAAATTTTACTTTAGATAATTCCTTATTTTTTAGTTTTCAAAAGTTTCTCTCTCAAGAATCTATGTATATATTAGGCATATGTGCCTATCTTACTATTTTTCTTTTTTATTAATAATGTAAAGATCTACCTAGTTGTATCTTTTTTAAGATTGAAATTTTTATTGGTACATTACATATACACATCATGATTGCACTCAACAATGAGAATTTGTACTAGTATATGACACAGTTTAATTCTCATTTTTCCCCATAGCCCTACCCATCCTACCACCCCCACCCCCTATATACATAAACTTTGTTTCCCTTTTTTGTTATAATCTCGTTATTTCCCTCCTTCACTCCTTTTTGCTTGGAATATTTTCTATTTCACAATATGTAACACATATTCTAGAACTCATTTACATCATTATTTTCTCATACCAGAGAAAAGATGTGATATTTACACATCTGTGACCTATTTAATTCACTTAGGATGTCCTCAAGGTACATCCATTTAAGTATAAATGCTTCAAACTTATCATTTTTTTTAAAGCAGAGTAATACTACATTCTGTTGAAGAACCACAGCTTTGTTATCCAGTCTCCAATTGATGGACATTAGGGTTGTTTCCAAGATTTAGCAATTACAAACTGAGCTGCTATAAACATAGCTGAACACATGTCATTGTGATATGAATCTTTTAATTCTTTTGTGTATATACCTATTAGAGCGATGGCTGGGTCAAATGGCACCTCTAACTGTAGTTTTTTTAATCTCCACAGGGGTTGTACAAGTCTACATTCCCACCAACAGTGGGGAAGTGTTCCTTCTTCTCCACAATCTCATCAGCATTTGTTCCTGGCTAATTCTGAAATGGCAGCCATTCTCTGTGGAGTAAGAGGAAATCTTAATGTTGTTTTCATTTGCATTTCTTGAATGACTAATGGGACTTTTCATTTGCGGAGTGATTTTAAGATTATATCACTTGGGGGGCCAGGGATTTAGCTCAGTGGTTCTGACGCTTGTCTTGCAAGCGCAGGGACCCGGGTTTGATCCCAGGTTAACCACATACAATACTAGGTGTGGAGATTCATGCCCAGCACGAACCAGTACCAGTACCAACCAATACCACATACCACAGTGCCGGGCATGGTGGCTCACACCTGTAATCCCAGCACTGGGGAGGCAGAGGCAGGAGGATTGCTGTGATGTGAATCTGAGGTTGAGCTCAGGGCTAAACTGAACTACAAAGCGAGACTCTGTCTCAAAAATCTTCAAAAAAAAAAAAAAAGATTAGATTACTTGGGACATGCATAGTTTTAGAAACTTAATTAAATATTGCTAATACAGTTACTATCAGAAATCATCATATTGCTGACTCTGAAAATTCTTTGGGCTAACAAAGATATAGTGATGAAATCATGCTCCAGAATATTTCTCTTATTAATTTTTTAGTGTTTAGATTCAAGGTATTTGATGCTTACTTTTTTTTTTTTTTTTGGCTTGGAAAATATTTATACCATGTTTTCTTTGCTCTAGTAGAGACTTAAGTTATTTAACAACAGGCATTTTGCCTTGCCTTTGTGAAGGTGAAAACCAGGCTTGGCTGGGCTGGAATTCAGCCCTCTCTGATTTATTGTGACTTTTCCCTTAGCTAAAACCACATAGTCAGTCTGCAACTGCCAACCTTTCTGCATGCTTCAACCAATCCATGACAGACCCAACCCAAATGGATTTTCCCTCTGCTGTTTACTATAAAAGTGCATATATCTTGCAATAAAAGTGAAGCATTCTCAAAACCTCCTTGGAGTCTGCTGCATCTCTCATGGGCCTAACACCCACATTACAACATATAGATTCCAATAACTTTGCCATCTGGGTCTTTCATCTCATCTTTTATTCATCTCTGAGAGCAACAGAGCTGAGATAGCATAGAAATATCAATATCATCAATATGCATGTGAGTAGAAAGAGTTACATTTTAAGGTGTGCAGCAGCATGCCTGTGACTTCAGCACTGGGGAAGCTGAGGGGGGAAATGAGTTTGAGGCCAGGCTGAACTACTCAACAAGACCCTGTTTCAAAATAAAATAAATAAATAAATAAATAAATAAATAAATAAATAAATAAGAGAAAAAAGTAGTTACCAGCCACTGGATAAGACTCCATTGTAGAATTAAAAAAAAATAAAAAATCCATGAGTGTAGAATGGCATTTAGAAGACTTGCATTTTCTCCCTATTCATTTACTATTTCTGGAGGTGATTGTAATGGAAGTAATAGAAGGGAAACTACCATCTCTGATGACAAAATCATCAGTTTTCTGACTCAACAATTGGCTTTCATAACGATGAGGAAGGACCATATAGTTGTAGCTATCTGATCATCAAAAAAAGTGGGAGCCATTATAACAGACACATACAACATTTTAACAGATATGCAGGGAATTAATAAACCAGAGAAAACAGTAGCAATTTACAAGTTTAGTCTTTTACCAACTATCTATTCATACAGTTGGATGAATTCTTGAAGGTTTGCGCAATTCCTAGTGTCATATGTAAGTTCTCATGTTCTATCTACTGTATCTATTTTCTGTAATTTGAAATAAAGCATGGCATGAGAATACTGGGATATGACTGCTGACAGTCCCCAGGGAAACTGAAAACAGCGCTCACACCAGCAAAGGAAGAGAAACACAGCACTGACATACACAGAAAGGAAAAAATACAATAACTATATGAAAGAAATATTGCTCTCTAAAGTGGCTGAGTTGAATCCTTCACTTGGTATACTTGACAGGCAGCAGGGCTATCTGTGTGTCTCTTCCTGAGTGCAGGGATAATAGAGGATAAGAAAGGAGATCTGTGTGAAGGTAATTGCATGTAGTATCTTCTCTTTCACTTTATGAATGAACTGTCTGACTAGGATATAATAATTGTGGAATGATATTCTGCTCTTCGAATAATTTACAGTCTGGGCTAAGGTCACACTTTGACAAGAATCTTCTTTTATTGATTTGGATTTCAATAAAGAAATCATTGGATAGTGTATACAATTTTAGATTTGAAATCACCCTTGATTATCATTAATAACTGAGTATAACCTTGAGAAACAATAATCCTTGAGATTTTTTATAGTATTATTTTCTTTTATTCTAACTTTCCATCTTGTCATTAAGACTTTGTCACATTTCAGGGTTATTATGATTGTTTAAATTTATTTTTCTGTGTATTTCTTACCCTGGAATTTGGTAAATTTTCACTGCAGTTATTAAATCAAATATTTTTGGTAATAATTATTCTTGTTTTCAATATTTTGGTTCTGGAAATTTTATAATTATGGAATTTTCATTCTTGTACTTGATTTTAATTTTTAAATAAAAAATGAATATTAAGACTTAAGCAATGCTATATTTGTATAATTTTCTATCTTCCATCTCTTTGTTTTGTGTTTCTACTTTGCATAATGTTTCTTCAAGTTTATGTTCATAGTCAACACTTCACAATTCTCTTCTCATTTATTTTAATTTCCAAAATTTTTTTCTAAATATACATATTTAAGAAAATAAATTTTCGTTTCTCCCTAAAGATGTTTTAAGTTTGTTTTTTGTTCTAATTTTTGTTTTCTAAAATATCATTTTATGTTTTTATTATTCTTACAAATGCCTTTCATATTAACAACCTTTCTCAACTCTTAATTCTTGCTGTTTATTCATATTTAACAATGATACCTAAAGTTGTGCTTGGGAAATCTCATTCAAGTGCAGAAACTGTCTTTAACTATTTCACTGTACAGATTGATTGCATATTTGTTAGACAAAAGATAAAGCTTAATATTTGATATATTCCAAATCTGACAGAGACACAAAGTGAGATATCTGACTATAATCATGTGGAAAGCTAAGATAAGAAAGACCATTAAGACACTCACCTTTGATTTTTGTCATTTTTCCTCTCTGCCACCCTCATTGTTGACTTTCCTTGTGCCTGAATACGATAGGTCCTTGTTGATGCTTTTATAGAAAACTTTCTTGTATCATTTTGACCATGCAATGATAGAAGAATGATTCTGATCAAACCTAACAATATATTTGAAGACTGGTTTTCATTTCATCTTTCCTTTTGAGCTTCATTTCAAATTCTTATTATGTTCTTTATATATTTCTTTTTATAAAAATAAATTGAATTTATTGGCACATCTTAGGGATACATTATGATCACATTCCTCAATAGTAATTTGTACCTGTACATAATATATCTTGATTCTTATTTTTTCCTCATCGTCCTGATTTCTCTTCAGTCCTCCACATCCTCTCTACATAAGCTTTTTTCTGTTTTTTTTCCACTATTACTATCAAATCTTTTTCTTTCCCTTCTTTGCTTTCTCCTGCTTCCATCTAGTAACCATTTCTCTTAGAATTTTTCCTGTTATTCAGCCTAAAATATTTTGAGAAAGCTTCAACTTCTGTTAGACAACTAAAATAATATTTCAACCTTTTAGGCTGTGCTAAATTAGTTATTAGCCCTTAATTTCCTTTGCAACATCCTGCAGTTCCTTTCTTCTGACATTATCCTTCTTTTTACTCTTCTTATCTTTTCTTACACACCATGTCTCTTTCTATCAAGTGTCTGAGTTATGGAGAGAAGAGGGTTTAGCAGAAATCAGTGCAGGTTTCTAATCCACCATACTTTTCTAAGTGAGCCCAGCTGTATCAGTTTGCTTGACCTTCTGTACCTTAGTACTGCAGCTTGAATGGCATAAACAACAGATATTTATTTCCTCACAGTTGTGAAGGTTCAGTGTCTGAGATCAATAGAACCATAAGGATAGTTTCTGGTCAAACATCTGTCCTTGCTTTGCAGACAGACATTTATTTCATTCCCATATCTTTACAGAATAGTCCTTCTATGACTGTGTCCCAATGTTTAATTTTAAAAATAAGATTGTAACAAAAAAGTAAGGAAACAAATTTTATATATATGGGGGGGTGGTAGGGTGGGTGGGGCTATGGGAAAAAATGAGAATTAAGTTGTGTCTTATACTGGTACAAATCCCCATTATGGAGTGCAATCATGATGTGTATATTTAATGTACCAATAAAGATAATTTAAAAAAAATATATATATAATCTCATTGGTATAAGGTCATTACAGTGCAGTAACTTCATTTTAACACAAGTACCTCCTTAAAAGGTATTATGTCCAAATAGAGTCACATTCTTAGATACTGAAGATTAGAAAAACCACATAATATGAATTTTAGTGGACCAAGTTCCACCAATGGCACTATAGTAAAAATAAAAAATGATCCAAAGTAAAGATAAAGAAATCTTAGTAGTATGTGTAAGACTTGGGCAATTGATAGTCAGACCACAGATGGGAAATGAGAAATTTGGATAGCAGATTTGTCCAGTAGGACAGATCATGCATGTGCAATCTCTATGTGTAGAGCACAACACTTACACTAGCTGGAAACCAAATCCAGGAAAAAGAGATCTGAATGCAAATAGTGCAGAATTGACTGAATTTGTAAAAGTAAATCATTACAGCAGCAACACAGGTTGTATCATTCAGCATTTACTAAAAAACAGATAATACAAGATATACATATATATAAGAATTTAAAACATTGGTCTACAACGGCTCCCCACAGAGTTGGCTGTGGAAGAGTGCAGAGAGTTTTTCTGCTCAGTGGAGTTGCAAAGGACCCAGTCAAATTCTCAGGGCTCACTATAGTATCCCATACAAGTCATTATCAGACGGTTGATGGGTCTGAAATGGAGGCTGAAGGATATATGCTAGAAGCTGAAGAGTCTTCTCTGACAGCTGGGAGATGACAATCAAAGGGAAGGCAAAGCCTGGAGTTCCTCCAGGGAAAAGAAGTGAATCTGTAAAATAAGGTGAAAGGGGACAATGTTGAGATTGTAACAAAAAAGTAAGGAAACAAATTTTATGTATATGGGGGGGTGGTAGGGTGGGTAGGGCTATGGGAAAAAATGAGAATTAAGTTGTGTCTTATACTGGTACAAATCCCCATTATGGAGTGCGATCATGATGTGTATATTTAATGTACCAATAAAGATTAAAAAAAAGAAGTGAATCTGTCCTTCATTTCTCCTTTACACCATCCAGCAGATCAGCAGCCTTAGAATGGGGCTCTCATACCCTAAGATGTGGAGTTGCTGGGCCAGTTTAATTAAGTTTTTCTTATTCAAGATTGACATAGTCAATCAACTATCATATAGATGAATATAGAATATCCAGTAGAATTCCCTTACTGGTGTATAAAAACTACTGAGGAATAAGGTTTGATCAGCAAGAAAACATAGTTGATTTTAAAATAGAAGATTTGAAGTATAGTTACTGGATTTGATGCCATGATTAGTAATACTGATTCTGTCTATAAGAAAGTTTATTTACTTATTTTTGTGTGCATAGATGTTAGAAAGACATGAAAGAATGATATATCAGTTATTTAACTAGTTGATTTTATATATCAGTTAATTATTCTGCATTTGCAGAAGTGGTTCTCCAACTAAATTTAGGTTAAACAGCAAAATATTGAATATTTTTAAGTGTACCTTGTTAGTATAACCTTAAATATTTTTAGAACTTTTTTTTCCTTGGCTCATCTCCAGTTGATGAATCACATCACTGCTCATCCCAGGAAAATCAAGTGTTTCATGTCTATACTAAGTCATAATCTATTTCTACAGCAGCATCAGTTATATGTCTTTAAGTCATTAAAACAATGTTTAGATCTTGTACTCTAAGATATTTTTATTATTCTTGGAAATGAGAACTAAAAATACCAAAAACACAGTTTTCCTATGCTATTTTTGGTAACAGATAACCTTATGTTAGGAAAAAATGTGGGACAGATTTAAATCCTACTAAACAACCTAATGGCAGGGAGGTGCTTATGTAAGTATTGAATTAACAAGTAAATGTAGCAAAAGTTGCCAAAATTAGAGTTACAATTACTTACAAAGATTTTAATTGTCTGGCTATGAATAAACCAGTGAAATTGCACAAATGCCTTAGGAGACCGTATCCTGGCCCCTTCCATTAATCAGAAGAATGCCTGAGTCTAAATATTGACTAGTGACTTGCTTTCCTCTCCTGGAGGATCTCAGGAGACTGGTGCTCAAAAGAAAGAAGCCAAATTCAGAAACTGAGTTTTGATGTAAACAGAAATGAAAAATATAACGCTTTCCAAGCCTTCAGAATCAATAGTTCAGTTGACAATGAAATATCTCCTAGGTAAGAAAAGGTCAAGAATTATATTTAGCTATTTTACTCATGTCATTAATTAAAGTTTTAAGTGGTATCTACACTTTTAATTTCTAGTCATAATTCTAATATTCAAATTAATATTTGTCCAGACTAATTCACTTCTTTTTATATATTTTATTTGTAAGTTTTATATATTTTATAGCTTTAAAATATATAAATATCAGTGCCATGACTTCCAATGACATTGCAAAAAAATATGTATTTTGCATTTTTATACTTTATGACCACAGATAAATAGATGTAAATATGCATTGTAAACACTTTCTCTAATTTATATTAATTGAACAGCTATGTTATAATTAGTCTAATAGCAGATTTCAGTAGATGAACATACTTTTCATCAAAACCAGTAGGATTTGATGAGTTAAGTCTTTATCCCAGCACTGTAGGAGGGATTGTCAGGACAATCACAAGTTCCAGTCCATCTGGGCAGCTTGGTGATTTGGCAACACCCTGTCTCAAAAAACAAAACAAAACTTAAAAAAAAATTTCTGGAGCTGTACTCAGTGCAAAGGCCTGGGCTGAATACTTCATCACACACACACACACACACACACACACACACACACACACACACACACAGAGTTATACAAAATTTAGAATTTTTCCTATATCTTTTTCCTAAGGCATATTCGAGTTTTCCTTGCTTATCAAATATTCACTGACATTTGTGGAATAGGAAATATAATTTGTAGTGCATTGTCAATCAAAATCTATTAGTTATATTTTCTTGCTATTTAGCTTCTATTGACACCAAAGAAATTACTATATGTAGATTGGTTGTCTTTCCCTTGAAAAGCAAATGAAAGCAGCATAATCAAACTGAAACTTTGGATGCAAAGTTGCTCTAGGCTGATAGGACATGCTTCAAAAATTCACCTGTGATGAACTCTAAAACTGGAAGCAAAGATTTTACAGCTCAAAAAATCAGAATTTATCTCATCCATTTTCAAATGCAAACAAACTTAGAAAACTTCTGTGTGGTTCCTTAGCGTAGGACTCCTCATTTATGGCAATATTTTAGCAGTTTCAAAATGATAATTTTAATGTCAAAAAGTGTAAAGCTCAACACATCCTGGATCTGAAGCCTGAGAACTCCAAATGTCAGAATGATGTGGAGAGTGTGCTGCGAAGGATGGGTGGCAGGTTCAGTACATTTAATGTGGTGACTCAAGCATGTCAGCATTTGAGACTCATTGTTCAGACACCCTGTCTTCAATATCTTGTGTTTTCAGTTTTTCATATTCACTTACTACCTCGAGTTCCCTCATGACTCACCCCCTTCCACAGTGTTGTTATTTTGTTTTTTATGTAGTTGATATTTACTCCTTGTATCCCTGCTCTAAAAATCTAATGTTCATTTTCTTAAATCAACTATTCTTTCCTCTTCCAAAAGCATAAAGGTCTTCAATCCTGCAGTGTCTTCTTCAGGGCACACTTTTATCCATAGTATAATCGCAACTGATTATTAATGTGTGTGCCATTCAAACTAGAAGGGGAAGGGCCGGGGAGTTAGCTCAGTGGTTCCAGTGCCTGTCTTGCAAGCGCAAGGACCCGGGTTCAATCCCCGATAACCACATACCATACTGGGCGTGGAGACTCACGCCCAGCAGCAACCAGTACCACATACCACAGTGCCGGGTGTGGTGGCTCATGCCTGTCATCCCAGCACTTGGGAGGCAGAGGCAGGAGGATTGCTGATGTGAATTTGAGGCTGAGCTCAGGACCAGCCTGAACCACAAAGCGAGACCCTGTCTCAAAAAACCTTAAAAAAGAAAAAAAGACAAACTAGAAGGGGAGAAAGCAGGCTGGCCATAGGCCGTCAACCAGTCTCTTAGGCCACTCTGGACACCATTGTTTTGTTCAAGTTTTATTACATAAACTAATGTTTATGCTGATTGTTTTAGCTATATCTTACATGACAGGCAATCACAAATCTCTTTTAAGAAATCACCTTCAAAGAACAACAGAATCTCCTCTTTTGAGAAGTGTAGAATATTATAGGTTTTATAAGACAAATTGAATTTATCAAATGAGAATAATTATGCACCAATCTTGTCAAGAGTTAGAATTCATAAGGATTTAATGTAAACAAAACAGTTTGACATTGTCACATTTTGTTTGTCAATAAATCTCTTGCTTACAGAAATTCTAGGAGATTTTAATGACTACTGATGTAGAATGTAGTGTATATTTAATTTTGCAAGTATACCTGAGTAGACTGGATAATTTAAAGAACTCTTCCTGAGTCTCTGTCCTCTTGTCACATGCTACAGATAGTCATGTCTAGAAAACATCACCCTGTGACACAAAACCCAAAATAACAAGCATTGTAAGAATAAGAAATGGAGTTAACTTCTCTTTTCTAATTTCATTTATCTCCTGTGGACATTCTAAATCACAATTGTTGTAATTTATGTAGAATAGTCAAATAGCTTCAGAATATGCATATTTAGACAGTGTAACTTGTCAGTGTTTACTGAGTATGATATTCCAGCGCTAAATCTTCTGTGAAGGAAAGAAAATTCTGTTGGCTTCATTAGATCCTGTCAAAATATATGATGGTGATATAAATCATTTTGCCGTAAATGTTCACATCAACTATAATATGACAGCTAATGATTTAATATATTTGGGTTATAAGTGGTAAATATTATTTTCATTTCTTAATATTTAGTCCCACTTTCAGGATATGTGAGAAAATACATCTATATGTTCTTGAAGTTAGCTGGGGGCATGTCACTTGCCCTGAACAGCATTATGTGCACAGACTTTGTACTCCATCTCTGGAGGGAACACTGAGAACTGACACATAGACTGCCGTGTCCTCTTGTGTTTAGTTTTTGTTTTGATTATTGGACTTTCCCATTCTAAAGCTCTCATTTAATAGGTCATTTTAGGGTGCTCTGCTTTCATTCAGGTTTTTTATTTTTTGAGACATTGTGTTCACACATTCTCTTAAATCTTTAGACATGATGATCTTCTGTTCTCAGAGCATATGCAGACACATCAAACCACAGTGACTATTTTGTTGCCTGAATTTAATGTCTAGGTCCCCTCACACACAAAATTGGTTCTGTTCTGTCTGTTCGTGATCTTGGTTCCACTTTTTCTTTTAATTTCCTTTCAGATTAACTTTGCTGAAAATAGGACTATTGTAGGAAGAATGGACTGAGATGTTTTTCCCCTTTGATGAGTTTTTGGTTTTACTATTTTCTTTATTATTGTTTTGCTTTTTCTTCCCTTTTTGTCTTTCTTCACATTTTTATTTCATTTGTAATTTTCCTCCATGGACTATTGTTGGTGTCTGCACTCTTATAGTCCATCTGTAAGAAGACTATCGATAGCCCTGGACTTTCCTGCATACTTACCACCAAGGTTACTATTTTTTTCCTGACAGTTAAGCTGAGCATCTTTGACTATTTGTTTTGGTGTTGACTTCATAGCAAGGAAAAGTCTATGTTGGAAATTTTTTGTTTTTTTCTGTGTTGATTCATGCTGGGAGAATGCATTAATAATGGAGAGCTCAAATTCGAGCAACCTTTCATGAATACACTTGTCTCAGATTTTATCTTTACTGAATGTTCTTGGTTTTGAATTCTTGTTTTTGAAATCTTTGTCTGGTATTATAGTTCAACTTCTGACCTTCTCCTTCCAGTTCTAGAAGTTTTCCCCATTTGTGTTTGTTTTTATGTTTGAATACATTTCTCCCTGGATGGGATTAGCACTGCCACTGTATATAAAAACATGTGTTATCATTTGCTGATAATCTATCCCCTTAGTTATTGTCACTCAGCAATTCTATTTTATAGGGATATCCTCAGCTAAAATGTCTTCATATTATTAGTCTCTGGCATGAAACAAGTATTGACCTGATTTAATGACAGTGGAGGAAGATGTTGGTCATTTATTGCAGAACAGTCAAGTCATGTTCTAAAATTATATCCAAAATAAATAACGACCTCCTCTAAATTACTGCACAGAAGATTTTATCTAAGATGATGCATTATTTACTTTTTGGTATGTGTTCGCAGTAGTTAATGACACCAATATTGTTAGAAATTGGAACATTACATAATAAATCTTAATTTTTTTCTCTTTCATTCTCTCCTTCCTCCTCTCATCCTTGCTTTTTCCTACTCTTATCCCCTTTCCATTTTCAAGAAATTTACTTTTATTATTTTCCTTCAATTCTTTTTTTTTCTATCCTACTTTTCTCTCCTTCCTTCCCCTGCCATCTGTTATTACTTATCCTTTGAAAAACACATAATTAATTCCTATTTGTCTACCTTCTATTTTGTTCAGTTCTTTCCTTTTCATTACACAGTGTATGCACTATGTATGTATTACATGCATGTATTTCCTCATGTTTATATCATCATAATTGATAATAATTAAATCTTGGAACAACTTCCATACCCATGAACAGATGATAGATAAAGTAAATATAGATTAATATTTGATGGAGTACTTCTCTCTCTATGGCTTGAAGGAAGTAAATGGATGGAATTTGAGACCCTACTATTAAGTGAGATAACTCAGACTCACAAGATTTACTCTTGCATGGACACGACCTCCTAGGCACAAACATTTGCACTGTTGACTGTGAATCCAGAGTGAAGCTGGGCCTATGCTTGTGGCTGACCTCAAGTGTGAAAATTCTCCAGACTCAGATTTGAAACTAAATACAAATAAATCTCAATGATAATATACAAAAGTAGACCGATAAATCTCTTAAATTATATCTCAATCACTTACTTGAGAAAGATGAGAGATATCATTTTACACATGAATTAGAACTAAAAATGTTTGTCAAAAATTAGGACATGTACTGATCACACAAAAAGAATGTAAACATTATGTTGTGCAAATATGATCTAAGAAAAAGTCCTCCTCAGAAGTAATATTATAATACAGAAAAAAGCTTCTATTTGTTGATATTTAAGAGTGAAATTAATATTAAAATATTTAGCTTTTGCCAAAACTTGTTTGGATGCTGAAGACATCTCATCTTTGAGTTAATTTCTCAGACAAAACATCTCATGCTTGAAGTGAGGACCATACTTAGTTGTGATTTTTATTTGCTGTCTCTCAATGGAACCTACTTTGAACTAAGGAGTTCCATGCATGATTCAATCATAATTCTTACAGGCCTATTTACCTGCAATCATTTTTACTGACCTTAGTATTTGAATTAGTGAAGGTGAAGAGTAGCATCAGGAACAGAGAGTAAAATAAACCAATATTCTAATAAAAAATGAACCAGACAGAATTTCACAAGGGAACCCACTTCTCTCAGCTGAGCATTCTGTGATATATGCAGAAGGTGGTGAATCCAAAGGTTTGATGAATGTAGCTCACCATCCCATTAAAAGAGAAACAAAACCCTTCTGGTTTGGGAGCGAGATATACCATAAATTCATAATTGTACAGCACAAGGTGATATTTTCATTTGATTTTCTTTGTACTGAATTCTAATGCTTGATCAAAGTTTAAGATAAGTTCCAGTATTTATACATTATATTATTAGAGTTTAAGTGATGTATCATTAGGCTCTGTCACTTTTATCACTTATAGCTCATTAAAATATCACTAGAAGTTTACTGTATTATTTTATGTAATCTGATTTGATCTCTTCACTTGATTCTCATTTCCTGCATTTAGAAAATTTAATGTCAAAATCCCAAGCAAATACTCTACCAATTTCTGAAAAGTCACAGTTTTAAGTGTAAGATTATGTTATGTAAGAACAATTGAGAGTTTTAGTCCGACAGAGTTGTTAGACATTTTTAAATAGTAATTTAATTTATAACTGTGTGATGTTTTGAGTTTATAGGAAAAAATGAATATTTCACTTTTTAAGGAATTAAAACTAAATGGAAATTAATTCAGCAATGTCTTTTAATCTGTGCTGTTTGCTTTATAAAAAAGGGATACCCGTAAATGCTAAGGACAATACTGAGAATGAATTAAAAGGAAAATATGTTTGAAATTGGAAATGTAAGAAAAGCTCAGAATTTATAATGATTTTCATCTCATATATAATTTATATATGCAACAACTTTGTATTAATGCTTTTTAAAAATGAATATTTAAATCAATCCTATACTTAAAAAATAATGATAGGTGATTTATAACACTTTAACCTGCCCTTTCAACTGGTAGATTCCCCTATTCATGAAGAGTGATATTTTAAAAAAACACAAAATCATATAGTTTAAGCTTTCTTATAATTTCATTATTTAGTAATGTTAGCCCTGGCTTTAGAACTAATGTCAACCCATTTAATGAAATGCTTACTTAAACACCAATGCCATTATTACATATGTAACAGTTTGAAAATACTGCATTACAGTTGGAAAATGCCCAGCACCCATGAATCAATTTTCTATCTGCTTTGTAAAAACAAATTCTGCTTTATTGCATTTTGGAAATGCAATTGAAGCAATACTTCACAAAAGCTATTAAGTAGAGTTTGTGACACAAGTGTAAAACTTCTGACTAAATGACACCATGTCTTGATTTCTTTTGGGTACATAATGGGATAATGAAAACTGATTAGATTATTCATATGTTCACATTCTCAGTTATCATCTCTGATAGTCTCAAACTTAAAAGTTGATTTGTAAAATGATACAATGGCACAATTGAACAATCAACCTTATAAGCAAACTGCTGCTGAATAATCCAAAATTTTAATTGGTCAAAGTACATTTAGTTCTGGAAAATAAGGAATTGTTCTATGATTAGAACAATTAGTGCAGTAGTGATTCTTATATAGCAGCAACACATTAAACTACAAAAGCACTAGACATTATTAAACCAGTGAATGGAGAGCTAGTCCTTTGGTGGATTTTGTATAGTTTTTTTTTTTATTATCTTTATTGGTACATTAAATATACACATCATGATTGCACTCCATAATGGGGATTTGTACCAGTATAAGACACAACTTAATTCTCATTTTTTCCCATAGCCCCACCCACCCTACCACCCCCCCATATATATAAAATTTGTTTCCTTACTTTTTTGTTACAATCTCAACATTGTCCCCTTTCAC